>CM076584.1:1504482116-1504740198 GCA_034641835.2 Pinus albicaulis | reverse complement strand
ATGGAATAGCAAAGCAAATAAAGGATTGAACAACAATTCTGAAATAGAACAGCAAGTCTAAAATGGAACAGCAATTGAATAACTAAGTCCCGCAGGTTGTAACCAAACTTAATCTATTAACTCAAATGCATTCTTTGCAATCAAATAACATTCTTTCACTCTAAAAGCAATTCACACAAATCACACTAATGGAACAGCAATAACTATTAATGAATTATGGAACAGTACTGATAAATCAGAAACGCGCACAACACGAACGTTTAGTATAACAGCTCTGTAACAAAACAGTAAGAACATGCAATTAACTCTTGAAAGGATTAATAACTTGATGCGGAGTCAACACACGATTCTATCTGTAAAAAACCTCAATGATTCAATCTTTAACAAAGCATGTAATATGAACTTATAAAGCATATCAAATTACCAAATAACAATGATAAACAAACCACACAAAAGTCAAGTCGTAATGGTACAGAAGCAAGTGTCCTTCGGGGCCGGGCCCTTAGCCTCCAAGGATACACCGCTTTAAGTTAATCCAGACGCAGAGATGAAATAATCACCAAGCTTTTATTAATGCATCGGTCAAAAATACATTGAACCAGTTCTCAACGAGACTCAATAATCAAAGTTGATGTTTTACAGAAAATTACATAAAAGCGTATCCTATCTATCAAGCTAACAGTGTTGTCCCTTTATATAAAGGTGATGGCGGAGATGTCCAAGTAACATGATAAATAAAGCAGCGATCCCTCAGGATCGAAGATCCTGAGGGATTCGCCAAACTGTTAATTCTTCATCCTTTCCTTTCTTTGGCGCCGAGCTGGTGTCTTCTCCTTCTTTTCCGAGCCGATTTGCTGTAATCTATTTAGCCTTGTTTGCATTCGGTTCTCGTTCAGAGGGACAGCAGTTATCTCGACTTTGTCCTTTCCTTTGGAACGGAAATTCCTCGTTTTCTCCTTTTCCTGTACAGAAAATAACCATTATCAGTGGCTAAGTCTTGCATATCAATTCTCACATGTTTTGTTATGGTTCCTTATTACTTTCCAAATTCATGATACAAAAAGGTTCACAAATTCTATTAAAAAGCCACTGAAATAGTCATCAAAAGCATACCTCACAGAAAGTCTTAGTTACTCAAGTCTAAATCTCAACAGCATTTAACTTCAAATCTCATCAGCTTGAACTCCCTTTGAGGCTACCCAAGGCCTCTTTTTATAGTGAAAGAGAGGAGGTTTCTAGTTCCAAATATGAAGGGATAGAATCCTCCTTCAAAGGGATAAACTCCTTACATCAAGGGGTTAGCTCCATTAAGAGAGGGATGCATGAACCAGCTTCAAAGCGTATCCATTCCGAAAATTCCCGTCTAGAATCTTCTAGAATTCACCTGGAATTCACTTTTTAATCTTCATTTTCTCGCCTTTTTATGTTTTACAGAGGTCCGCACCCATTACAAAAAGAACGTGCGGTATGGTTCCGCATGCAGGCTGAGATTTAGGTGCGGGACCGCAGGGAATGCATAGAGAAAGTGCGATACCAATTCTTAGGGGATTTTAGGGATTTTCTTCTGATTTTGAAGCTTGATATGAGGAGCTGGTATATTGGACTTGCAAAAGGAGGAAGTATGAGTGATAATGAGCTCATACAGTCAGCAGAATGTCAAGGTGACAGTTTTCAGTGTAACAAATTGCCCCCTAAAGTGCAAAGTCTGGAATAAATAAAGCTGTAGTCTGTCATATATGAAGAGTGCGGTACTTTATCATTTCAAAGATCATCCTGTGGACACCCCAGTCGGTACCTGTAAAAACATTCAATGCAAAATATATACATGTATATGTCATCACTGAGGTAGGCATTCCCATACTCAGATAAAAACTAACTATAAACTAACTGAAATCGTTCTGATACAGGAATGATTTTGAATACATCATAGTATAGACATATGTACACACAGTATGGACGCAACCATCTGTTTATCAATAGTCTACTGTATAGATGACAACAAAATTCCTCGCAGCCTGGATGGTGGAAACTAGATCCAGGGTCTTAATTTCCGCATCTCGAACCAGTACGATTCTATCCATGTGAATGAATGTGTCGAAGTCGAACATGGTAGAAACCACTTGATTACCAGTCAATGATGTAAACTATTAACAAGTGTGAGAGAAACCACCGGTAATGTCAATGGCTCTCAAAGTACTCAGTACAGTCCATGAAATGTGAATGAATGAGCTGAAGTCGAACATGTCACGGAGTCATTCGATCGAAGGTCATTGATGCAACCTGTCGTCGAAAGCGAGAAACCTGCCATTGAGGCATGCAGATTTCAAGGTACTGACGATTTCTAGATCAACTTCCTAGATAATGTGTTGATGTCGATAGAAAGCGATCTGTCGTAGGCAAGCCCACAACACGAAATCATAGATCAAGTTTTGAAAATATGTTGGCAAGGACTGACTCAGGGATGGTCAATGATGGATGACAGATATTTTGCGGATGAATGGTTTTGTTTGAACTATTCTCTTGGACACATAACGACACTGCAGATGGCTTGGTGACAATTGACTCAAAGCTAATACCCAGAAACCGGCTGAAAATTTTCAATGTGGTTTGATTAACTGTTAAGCAAAGGATTTCCCAACCCAGGTGAATATAAGTGTCGTGTCCAAGAGTGGTCGACTGAGTTTTCGGACAATTTTAAAATACAACAAACATGCTCATTTTTCTCTCTTTTTCCCCACCATTTCTGGCAAGTACCTCTTTATTTTTGACAAGCTTGAGGAGGATAACATTTGCTTGGTTATAAGCTCACCCTTCGGGTGAGTCCAACTTAGTTTAAAATTCGAACCCTAAGAAGGAGTGGTTCGTTCTTGTTGAAAATTAAACAGGTCCTTTACTGTTAAGTTTTAACGAGTCCAGTATAGGAGAAACTCGGTGTTTTTCAGTTTTAGGGAGTCAGAAGAAAAACTTAAGAAAACTCCATGGGTGTTCTTTTACGTAAATTTAGTCTCTCGAGCCCGAAAAAGGATAAAATAATGCGGGAGAGAACTCTATTGACCGTATTTAGTCAACGTATACCTTTTTCGTAAATAGTCCATTTCAGTCCGTAAAAGGGGTAAACTTATACTGAAGGGACGATTGTTCATTTACTTTAACGAGTTTGAATAGTCAAGTACTCGGCAATCTTTTCATATTTAGAGAGTCTGAAAAGGGCTTAAAGAGGACTCCAAGGTTTCGCTTTTTCGTAAAATTTTTTGAAAGAGTCCGAAAAAGTGATAAAAGTATGCTCTTTGTTGAAAAATGATTATTTCACCTGAAAAATCCTGTTTCTGCACAAAAACTCAAAACATTACACATACCTGTTTAAGATAAATAAAAATGCTTTAAAAAATATCCCTTTTAAAGTGAAAAATAAATAAATTTACAATTCATTCATTCGAAAAAACTTATAAAAAGGACTTTTTCTATTTCATTTTTACCGTTCAGTTGCAGAGTGAAAAGTAAAAAGCTTTTGGATAAAAAAAATTCCCGTGAAGATTCTGGAAAATTCAACCGTTGGAATCGAAAATCGTCAGCCCCAGGTAATCCACGACCTCCTTATCTTGTTTTTCATCCGTTTAAAATTCGTTTTTAGGCTTTAGTTTGATTTTTTAGGGCAAAAATTGGTCAAAAAATGCGCCCGCGGGGTCCGCAGGCGGGACACAGGTTACCTGCGGACCCCGATATTTTCTGAACGGGAAAAAATCGAGGGTACCGCACCCGGCACACACCTCGCGTGCGGAGCTACGCTCTGTTTACAAAGAGCGGGTGCGGTACCCGCGCGGTTAAAATTCAAGCACGGTTTTCTCAAATTTCTGCCAAAAATTTTCAAATGAAATCATTCTAATATGCCTTATTTTGTGTTGCAGGATTAACAAGATGCTTATTTGGCGAGAAAGGGAACATGAGGAAGTGGATGAAGCTGCAATACTTCATTTGCCCACACAAAGGGCATTAAAAGCATGCTGCTTATACAAATTCTGGGCCATCTCTGGCATGAGGGCACAAGTGGAACTCTTAACATGGTTGGTAGACAGATGGCATGTGGAGGACCGGTGTTTCTTCATTGGTGGCCACCGGCTCGAAATTGAGCTGGAGGATATATACTTTTTGACTGGTTTGTCCAAGAGGGGCGAACATGTATCTTTGTTTGGGACTAGGCCAGGTGGCCAGACTGTCACTAGTCTTCAACTCGAATTTTGCAATGATCAAGCAGATCCTCGGGACAAACGGATTGACATAAAACATATCATCCGTCCTGAACTGAAAGTTATAGCATTCACTGTTACCAAACTATGTGGGAGCGCCGCGCTTCATGTAGCTATTGGTTCCCAAATGCGCATTGCTGTGGACTGTTTTCGCGGCACCATCTTCAACTGGTGCGAAGCTGTGTTGGCAAATATAAAAGGCCAACTTACCAGAGAAAAAACCGGGAAACTAAAAAACTTTGGATATGGTTCCATTGTCGTTTCTTTTGCTTTGGAGAGGATTCCTCAGTTAGCTCCACAGAGTATTTCAGTTGATGCCGGTCGACCTCGAGAACCAAGAATGGTTCGCTGGTCCGCGCTGATGGCTCGTCATGCTATCGAGGGCACTGAGATTGTACGATTCCCTATTTCATATTTTCATTGGCTGGATCGCCAAATTTTTACGATAGAGGATTTTCCGTATGCAGGGATAGATTTCCGCGGAGATAGAGAGATGTCTCTCCCTGCAGGGGAACAGTGGGACGATTCAGGTAAAACATTTTCAACGTTTGCTAAGTTCTAAATTTTTTTAATTTTTTATCGTCTTAGAAAACTAATAACAAAAAGTTTTTCAAATACAGATGTGGGTCCACAACGTCCAGCTCATCTCCAACCTTTCGAGAGGAGACAACCAGTTGCGCCCGCACCAGCCCCAGCAGGCCAATCAGTAGAAATTTTGACTGATTTGGAACATCATCTAGAACACTTGACTCTAGATATACCAGAGACGAGCATAGATGACATCCCTCTCAGGCTACAAAGATATGTGATTGGAGTCCCAAGACCTTTCAGGAGGTTCCTATGTAGGGTGGCCCGAGCAGTTGTTTCCTATCGAGATCATCATCAGTGATGAGATGATCATGTAGACTCATTTTTGTACTTTTGTGTTATCATTTTTGCCGATCATAAGGTGTTTCCAACCTATGATCGAAGACGATATATATTTTTTGAACACACTCCTATGATATATATATCACTATTTTGACGGCTATCTGCGTACATGAATGAATGTTGTTTGTTTTACTACTTTTAATTATTGCAAATGTCTATTTATCATACTAGAAGCAATTGAATCTGCTAATGTATTCAAATGTCTTGGAATATGCTGATATTCAATGTAATCAAATTCACGTTCCAAGAGACGAACTCTCAAAAATAACCGTAATAACACCGGATTTCTAATGGTATAAACCCTGTTAAGCTGTAATACAACAAGTTCAGAATCCAACCTTACAATCAAACTCCGAATTCAAAATGATATGGACTCAGATAATAACTCAATCACTGCACTATACTCGGCAATGTTATTTGTTGTTTGACCAAGGCTTACCCCATGCATGGATACTAACTCGTCGGAGGGTGAATAGATAACCCAAGCTGCGGAAGAAATGTTTCGTGTACTACGACAAGCACCATCAGCAAAACCAATGTAGGTTTGAAGAGACGTCGACATCTGCAATATCAAGAGTAAAACTCAGATAAGCAGTCATAGTAACAAAAACACACTTCTAAACTAGGCACACTTTTCTAATCTAAACACACCAGTAGTAAAGAAAATCTAAACTAACAAAAATCTCCACACCTCCTTTAAGCGTAATATCGCTTTAGATAAAGACCATTTCTGGGTTTATCCAAAGGGACACCGTCAAAATCTACTAACTCATAGGCCCCTTTTGCTAACTTTCATTTCACAATGTAAGGACCATGCCACATAGGCACGAATTTTCCAGCTCCTAGCTTGTCATTGGCTTGATCATAAAGTAAAACTAGGTCTCCTTCTGAAAAATTTCGAGGGGTCACATTTCTATCATACTGAGCTTTTATCCTTTTAACATGAGCCTCGTTTGCTATTGCAGCACTTCATCGATTCTCATCTAATTGGGCCAAGTACAAGAAACGTTTTTCCTCTTCAGACGTAGCTGGAAGTAATTCTATGGCTAATTTTAGTGACGGTATTTCGCATTCAATTGGTAGCACAGCTTCTAAACCATAAACTAGTTGAAAAGGAGTGAAACCCGTTGATGTTTTGACTGAGGTTCGATATGCCCAAAGCGTTGAAAATAACATGGAATTCCAATTCGTCTTGTGAATACCAATGATTCGTTTAATCATGGTGACTAAAACTTTATTAATAGCTTCAACCAGACCATTTGCTTGTGGATAGTACAGAGTGGAATTATCGTGGCGTAGGCCAAGTTGTTCTGTTAGTTCAGTCATCATGATGTTCCGAAAATGACTTCCATGATCTGTAATAATAGCTTGAGGAACACCAAACCTAGCAATTATGTGATTGAACACGAATGTTGCAGCAGTCTTGCCGTCAGCTGAAGATGTAGGCATCGCCTCGGCCCATTTCGTAAAATAATCTACAGCGAGAATAATATAGGCATGCCCCCCGGCCGAGTGAAGGTTACATGTGATAAAATCGATACCCCATTTTGCAAATGGACCAACAGCAATTATAGGGTGAAGAGGAGCGGGTGGCGCGCGCATTTTCCTATCAAAAATTTGACAGTTGTGGCATTTCCGAACCGCATAAATGCAATCTTTAAATAATGTTGGCCAGAAATATCCTGCACGCAATATCTTTTGGGCAGTGGCATACCCAGACATATGACCGCCACATGCTCCAGAATGACAGTCATTGAGTACCTTTTCAGCTTCTTCATGAGTTAAAAAACGTCGGAAAACAGAATCCGCTCCTCGTCGATAAAGAGTATCACCAATGATATTATATTGTTGGGATTGGAAACGTATTTTCCGTCGCTGAGTTCTTGAAATTTCAGGCCGAAAAGATTGGGTTTGGAGATATACAATAATATCCCCATACCATGGATCAAGCGTACTGATAAGAAACAAAGATTCGTCCACAATGGACTCTTCTGCCACTGTTTCAATATCAGTAGAGGGGAAATCACACATTAGTTCCGCAAAAACCAAAGACTTCTTTGCCTTGGATTTTTCAAATTCCAAGTCAAATTCTTGTAGGATAACTATCCATTTAGAATACTTGCCCCCTAGCAATTGTCTAGTCAAAATATACATCATAGGGTTGCAATCAGAAATTACTGTGGTTTTACGTAACAATATGTAATGTCGAAAACGTTGGACAGCTTGAACAGCTGCCAAGGCCAATTTCTCCACATGCGTGTATTTGATTTCAGTCGGATTCAAATTTCGACTAAGATAATAAATCACATGTTCGTTGTGAGATTCATCTTCCTGAACTAGTACCATCCCAATAGTGGAATGAGAAGCGGCGAGATACAGAATGTAATCTTGGTTGTAGTTGGGAGGATGCAATAACGGTGCATGGGTCAACGCGTGTTTAAGTGCATCAAAAGATCGATCAGCGACCTCGTCCCAAAAGAACGGAATGTCCTGTTTCAACAACCGGGTAAAACCCTTTGCAAGCTCGGCATAGTTCTGAATAAATCTACGTAAAAAGTTTGCTTTCCCCTGCAAACTCTGGAGTTGGCGCAATGTCGAAGGAGGAGGTAATTTAACAATAGCTTCGACCTTCGAAGGATCAACACGAATGCCTGATTTCGAGACAACAAATCCCAGTAAACGACCCGATTCTACGTAGAAAACACATTTATGCGGATTCAACCTTATCCGATAATGCCGACATCTCATAAAAATTGCTCGTAAATGAGTGGGATGATCGGCCCTACGTAATGAATGAGCAGGTAAATCATCAAGATATGGTTGAACAATGTGCTTAATGTCGTGAAACGCATAAGACATAGCCCGTTGAAAAGTTGCTCCAGTGTTCTTAAGTCCAAAAGGTAGTTTACAATAGGCAAACGTTCCCCATGGACAAATGAAAGTTGTTTTAGGTTGATCTGCAGGGAGTATGTTTATTTGATTGTAGCCAGAAAAACCATCCATAAAGGAAAAAAGTTCACTTCCAGCACAATCATCGATTATCTGATCGATATAGGGAGTTGGATAATTGTCTTTTGGACACGCTCGATTAATATCCCTATAATCGATACATACTCTTATTGTTCCTTGTTTTTTAGTCACAGGAACAATATTCGATACCCAATCCGTTAAAGGAATTGGATAAATAAATCTTGCGCGAAGTAATTTTTCAACTTCATTTTTTATAGCAGCAGCTTTTCTAGGATGTATTTGACGTAATCGTTGACGAACAGGTTTAGCATCCGGGTAAGTCTTAATTTCATGTACTACGATCGATGGATCAATTCCTAGCATTTCTTCGTAAGACCAGGCAAACACGTCACGGAATTCTTGAAATAGGGCTTTATAAGTCTGAATTTCTTCGTCTGAACAACAAGCACCTATATGAATGTTTTCAATTATTCCTGGCTTTACTGAAATGTCAATTGGAACCGTTCTAGATATATTTTCTAAATTTAATTCAGAATCGGGATTTTTCAATGGATTCTGAGGTTCCTTGGCATATGCAGCAGTAAAAATTGAA
This sequence comes from Pinus albicaulis, assembly GCA_034641835.2. NCBI lineage: Eukaryota > Viridiplantae > Streptophyta > Pinopsida > Pinales > Pinaceae > Pinus > Pinus albicaulis. Next base: position 1,504,731,462 of record CM076584.1, on the reverse strand, counting down.
GCGAAATCATTTTCAAAATGATCTAATTCAGGTAAGAATGAAGACCTATGATGGAGATCTTCCCATGGTAAATCATCAACAGACAAAAACTCACGAATTTGCTCATATGTATGAACAATTTCAGGAAATGTCGTTGCGTCTGAACTAGAAATAGAAAGCGATTCCTCTTGGATCCCATTCATTGGATCGATTTCGGTTGAAAAGGGGTTGGAAAAAGACTGTACAGTCTGGTACGCAATTTCAAATGGACTCAAAGGCATCGCGCCATCAAATGAGTCTATGTCGGATTCAGAAGGTAGAATCCAAGGATCATCAGACATAACTGTGTCTGATGAAATCATATGAATAGTTGCGGTAGAAGACGATACGTTAGGAGGAGGAAAGGAAAAAGTTCCTAGCAAACCAGAATCTTTAACCAAACCTACTCCGACATCCTTATAAGGGATAGTCGTTTTACCAACATGCTGGATTGTTTCTGTAGAGGCTGGGTCTGACGAAAAATAAGTTAACTGATCTATTGTCACGATCCTTCCTTGATATGGAAATTTTATAAGTCGAAAGACCGAAGAGACAACAGCAATCATAGCATAAGACCAACTACGACCCAGTAGAAGGTTGTAATCTAGAGGGGCATCAACCACCTCCACATCTAGATTAACAATTTTCCCTTCAACCCCTATGGGTAAATCCTGTAAAATACCATAAGGTTGAAAACCTCGACCATCAAAAGCTTTTAGAATCGTCGGAGATTGGTTAAGTGTAGGAGAGCCAAGAGATTTCCAACACTGAAGCGACATAATACACGTTGAAGCTCCCTCATCAATCACAGTCCGAAAAATAGGTCTGTTTTTTACTAACACTGGAATCTGGAAAGCCATTTGGTGAGGAAGACGTGGTGTACTAGTTTCTAAATCGAAGATTATAAGGTAGAATCCTGAACATCAACAGCTCCTATGGTAGACAATAACAATTTACGTTGTGCTGGACACGATTGCAGCACTTCCAAAGCCGACATTGCTGAAGGAGAAATAGCTAAATCTTCAACAATGTTGTAATTCTGAGCAGCTCTCGCATGTGGATTGAAAGCTGATTTACGAAGAACACCTTTAGCAGGCGGTTTGATTATCAAGTCTGGATTTTGTTTCTCGATCTGTAGCGGACCGGAAACAGGAGGAGTTGTATTTGATGCGTTGGCATTGGAAGACTCTCCTTCTCTGCCATCAACGGGATTCTTAGAACCGTAATCTTGCGATCGCGTCGCAACCCTTACATGAGACATCATCATAATAGGCTCTTCTAAAGTGGTCGAAGAAGAACCAATCATCTTACTATCTTGAACTGGAAAAGGATCCTTCAAGACAGCAGGTTGTTGCGATCCTTTAATGAGTTTCGTAACCTCTTCTCGATATGGGCATTCTTTCGTGAAGTGATCTTGTTCACAAATGAAGCAAGGATAGCGAGGTTTACGTTTCTCATCATTGGATTCTTCTCTATCTGTTTTCTCTTTCGAATTTTTCTTGTTTTTATTCCTCCCCTTCTTTTTACCACCGGATTTTGATTTTGCCGTAGATGTTTCAACGACATGAATATCGGCAGAAACTTCTTGAGAGGATTCTCCCTTCGGGGAATCAGGTAAAGTTATGATTGGAGAAGAATTATTTGAGGATTTCTTCTTACTTTTGGAACTAACTGTACCAATCATACCGTCAGCGGCATGAGACCCTGAAGGAGGAGCAGCTATTTGACCTTGTTTGGGTAAATCGGGAATTTTTTCATGTAAAGTACCTGACTGCGTATAGACGAGGTCTAGGTACTGAGCCTGAGAAATTACTTGCTCTTCAGTAACAACACCAGCCTTAGCTACATCTTCAGTGATCTTGGGTAGTAATGATTTTACAAACCATTCTGCCAAAATTTGATCCGGAATATAAACCTTCACCAAACGTCGTCTACGTCGCCACTCATGAATATGATCAGAAATATACGTGGACGTAGATTGTTTTAGTGAAGTTAATAATTCTGTGCCATTGTCGTATCGGACAGGCAACTGGAAATGAGTTAAGAAAGACGTTGCTAACTGACTGAAATTGTGAAACGAGCCTCGTGGCAACTCAATGTACCATTTGGCTGCAAGACCTATGAGTGTCCTTTGGAAAAGACGTAAGCGAATCGAATCATCAATAATAGAATTAGATGCACACCAAAGGTGATAAGTCATCACATGATTTGATGGATCCTCTCCTGACTTACCTTCAAATTTTGGTATATCACTGGGCAACTTATGAGGCATTGACGGCCAGTTCTGATAATAGAAAATAGGATCATTAGTAAGGCGCGTCAAATCAGGTAAATCCAAAGTTGCGATGAACGGTAATTGACAGTTAGGGTCACGAAAACCTTGAGAAGCCAAAGCAGATCCAGGAGGCGGATACCCAGGATAACTAGGAATCGGATTAGCATTGGGTATTGTATAACCTCCTGGATAACCAGGATGAATCGGACCATACTGAGGTTGTTGATAAGTATAACCAGGGTATGGCTGATAGCTTGGATTCTGAACATAGGGACCGTATTGCGGTTGTCCTTGATACGGTTGATAAGTAAATTGAGGTTGACTCGTAACAACTGTACTTGTACCGGCTTGTCCTGCAGGCATCTGAACTGTAGTCTGAGCTGTAGGCCCTGACTGAGGTACAGAGACTTGAGGGATTTTCCCGGATACAGGGATAGCCGAACTCGGGGCTACAGACACTCCAGAAATAGGTGTAACAGGTTGAACAGACGTTGCAGCAGTTACAGCAGTTTGGGGCGGAGTCTGAGGTGTACTAGGCCCAGCCTGCTGAACTGAACTAGGTGCAGGAGTTTGAATAGCTGGCTGAACAGGTTGCTGAGTTGAACCAGAAACCAATGGCTGACCAGGTTGATAAGGTAACTGCACAGTAGGCTGCAAAGGCTATTGATATTGGGACGGATCCCACACCATCATTCCGGGGTATTGTCCCGTAGAAGGTTGAACGTAAGGACCAAAACCTGGTTGAACGTAGGGTTGATAATAAGGTAAAGTTACGGCTCCTTGAACAGATGGTTGACCAGAAGGCTGTTGGTAACCTTGCATTGGGTACTGCCCTTGAGGTTGATAACCTTGAGGCACGTACTGAAGTTGGGGTTGTTGAGGACCTTGAGGAGCATATTGAGGTTGGGGTTGACCTTGAGGAATGTACTGTCCTTGAGGTTGGTAACCTTGAGGTATGTACTGTCCTTGGGGTTGCCCCCCAAAATAATATTGATCCACAGTTTGTCCTGGGAAAAAGCTACCTTGAGGTTGAGCCCCGGGTGGTAACTGACTACCTTGGGGTTTCCCCCCAGGCGGTAATTGACTACCCTGAGGTTGCCCCCCAGGCGGTAACTGAGTTCCCTGAGGTTGACCCCCAGAAGGAAACTGACTGCCTTGAGCTTGAGGATTAGAAATGTTACCAGACATCATATAAACTTGCTCTGCGTTCGACGTTTCAATTTTAAGTCCACCAAGACCAGATGATAACACATTTTCGATAGGTTGAGGAGTTTCTCCTGAGAAAGTACCAGACAAAGACTGATATCCCGCAGGAACAGAAGGACCACCATGTAAAAAAGATTCAGGCGTTTGCGAAAACATGGACGACTCTCCAACCATAATAGATGACGGATAGTAACCTCTGGGTGTAGGATGAAATGGAACTCGAGGTGGATAAAAAGCGAGACCCGGATTCTCTAAAAAATCAGTTAAAGAAAGATACCAGGGATTAGTTCGAATAGGGCTGTAGAAAATAGATTCACGCTCCCTAAGATTTAACGATTGAGGGGAGTTGGGAAGAGATATGTCTTCGTTTGGATTAGTAAGTTCTTCTATAGAAATTAGTCCAGAAGGAAGATTTTCAGTAATGATATTTCTAACCCTTGGTGAACCTGGATCGCTAGAAGTTGGTGAGATAAATCCTGAAGATGTTTCTAACACAGAAGATTCAGTTTCAGGCTCAGAGATTTCAGGTTCGTCAGATAATTCTCCAGTAGGAGAAATATTTTCAGTGACTTCAGAAACTGAAATCGGTTCTTGAATATATTTTGTTGTAGGAATTTGATGATCAGGATGTATCACAATAGCAGAGCTTTAAGCTTCTGTTGATCTAAGTCTACGGCTACTGTGTGGTACCAGAGCCCGAAGCCCTTCAAGATGACCTGGTGTAAATTCAGGGGGTTTCCCTTGTATTCTCCGGGATTGTCTCGGCAATTCCGCCACGATGAAAAATTATCTAATCACACGCAAACAAAGAAAAATTTCAATGAAAACACCTAAAGTCTCTAAGAAACAAACAATTGAATCACTCGCTTAAAAAATCTAAGAGTTCAAACCACACACGAACAAGTAACTTTCCGTACTAAAATCACTAGTTGGTGATGAAATCCAACTTAGTAGAATTTTAACACGAAAAGGGCAGTTGGAACAGTTACCCCGACAACCTTCTTAATGAAACAGACTGGCACAAGTTTCTTCACATAACCATCTCGAGTGAAGAGAACCCCCCAGAGAGTCCAAGTGAGTCTAGTCGACGTCTGTTCCAGGTACAGTGGGATCTTCCCTCCACCATCACCTTAGGAAAGAATCCTAAAGATTATGGCCTCTAAGGTTACCAATTGAAACAAATATACGTGGGGGAACAGTCTACGATCCAATACACACGCAAGGGCAGAGTAACAAAGCTCAATCCCCTTGAAGGCTCCTTGAACAGAATCCAAGGTTTACCGACAAGTGACCCCTGGCTCCTCGACAATGGTCTATCCGAGGTTTACCGTTTTTAATACGTGTATATCTTCTATCGTTCCCAATGAGGAAGGATTGATTACTCCACTGGTTCAGATATGATCTCTTGCTTAACTCCTTTAAGAGGAGCTTCCCAGAGCATACATGCAACAACTGGAATTCTTCCTACTGCAAGATTTATCTACTTCTTTGTTTTATCTGCCTTGGAGAGTTAATTACTCCCTACTCCAAGATACTAGCCTAAGCTATGTTGGTGATGAGAGCCCTAGAAATAAAAAGATTACTCGATGAATTTTATTTAAGCGTTACTTTTAAGAGCTGTTTCTTAAGTCAAATGGGCGCGGAAATGAAACTTTGTATGATGTGAAGACTCGACCTCCAAAACACTAAAATGCACCTATGATGATATTCAATTCTTTTTCTTTCAATGAATTTTCTATCTAAAGAAGAGTTAGAGAATGCAACTTTCAAATTTCTTCTTCAAACATGAAAACTAAGTGAAAGAAACATTTTGTCTTTTCGTTAAACTATCAAAGCTCACAAGAAAAACTATTTTCTTTTCCAAACAAGAAGCTACAAAACAATTCTCTTTCGAAAGAAATCTACAAAAATTAAAACTATTCAAAACTACAAAGACTAATCTTAAGAACTAATCTAAATTGAGTAAAAGCTTTTTAGAGTTTTTTATGAATGTTTCTCTTAGTTGTTCAGCAAACTAAGAATCTATCAAACAGATCAAAAACACTCAAAATATGTTTTTTCAAAACACTCAAAGAATAAATGAAATTCAAAACTTTAAAGCAAGTTCTTTTCGAAGATTTGCAAAGAAATCAAAAAGGCTTAATTTCTCAATCTAGGATGTTTTCACAATGAGGTCGGATTCAAGAGACAAAAAGAGATCTTATGTGATCTGAGATACTGCAAATTGTCAAAAAATTTGAATCACTACAAAGACCAAACAGGAAAAATAATCCAATCGGCAAAATCTCTTAGAAAATCATTCAAAACACTAACACTGTTGGAGTTCATAAACAATGAATTCTTGATAGACACAATAACCAGTCTGGGCAGAAACCAAAGATCTAAAAATTAACCAGAAAAAGAAACCTAGAAATTTTTCAAAATTTTTACAGGGTCCGCATGTAAGCAGTGTTTACAGGTGCGGTCCCGCACTGTATTCTATAAAGAACGTGCGAAACTGCCCGCACTGTAACAGTTATGCAGAGTGCGGTCCTAGAAAAAATGATAGAAAAATTCAAAACACTTCTAAATTTTCAAAAACAGAAAAATTTAAAACACCCAGACAGATGTGAATCAATCAAAAACCAGAAAAAGAAACCTTTTCTCAAGTCAAAAATGAAAGAGAACCAAGAACAAACAAGTTCTTCCCCAGTATGGTCGCCATTTTGTTGTGTAGATTAATCCGTCTTGCGGACAAGACCGATCTCTCTAGTACAAAAGGTAACTAGAAACAAACAGCCAATTATACTAATCTCTCTCTAAGCATATGCAATTTATAAAAACACTATACGGGTGCAAGGCCTACCTTATGTCCAACGCTTTTCTTGCTTACTTGATTTTGTTGAAGTCCTTCCCGTGCACTGAAAGAACGTCCTTCGTATATCTGCAATCACAAACAAGGAAAAAGATTAAGCAGCACCTGTATAGACGTTATCATAAATCATACTTATCATAATGATCAAGGAATTTATGAAATAAACCACAAATTGACAGTTTAATGAGAGAAATGAGTATATTTGTATTAACTTTAAAGATAGAAAACCTTTACAACCTGTGCCTTGATGTTGTGCAGGTCCTCCCGGGGTCCGAAGCAGGAATCTCCTTTACTTTGACAAGCATTGCACTCTTTGAACTAAGACAAATGGAGATGAGTGATTTAACCTCACAGAAAGTCTTAGTTAACTAAGTCTGAATCTCAACAGCATTTAACTTCAAATTTCATAAGCTTGAACTCCCTTTGAGGCTACCCAAGGCCTCTTTTTATAGTGGAAAAGAGGAGGTTTCTAGTTCCAAATATGGAGGGATAGATTCCTCCTTCAAAGGGATAAGCTCCTTACATCAAGGGGTTAGCTCCATCAAGTGAGGGATGCATGAACCTCTTCAAAGTGTATCCATTCCCGAAAATTCCCGTCTAGAATCTTCTAGAATTCACCCGGAATTCACTTTTTATCTTCATTTTCTCGCCTTTTTATATTTTACAGAGGTCCACACCCATTACACAAAGAACGTGCGGTATGGTTCCGCAGGCAGGCTGAGATTTAGGTGCGGGACCGCATGGAATGCATAGAGAAAGTGCGATACCAATTCTTAGGGGATTTTAGGGATTTTCTTCTGATTTTGAAGCTTGACAAAACCTGGGGAAGCAACAACCATCATCAAAATCTTGAATTCCCAAAACAGAGAAGAATTAGAGTAGCTTGGGATTCAAGACATGACATAAACTATTTTGGAAGTAAAGAGGATGCATACCAAAAGGAACCTAATGCTACAATTGGAAAATAAATGTCAAAATATGGAATCGAGAAACTAGAGATTTCATATGAAGATGCAAGTGTTGAACAAGAAAGGGCTACAAGGACTGATTGGTATAGGAGACAAGCTGATAAGCTTGAATGAGTACCAAGAAAAACTATGCACTATTGCCTGAGATAAATCAAGATTTGTAGGTATAAAATAAAATATCACAGGGAAGGCATTCATGGAAGCCATATAATTTGAATTGTTTATCAATCATTAAATCAGACACTTGTTCATAATGAAACCTACCTTCTAGAAGTATATATATATGTGGATGAGACCTATAGAAAATTAATTAAATTTTCTATCCCAAGTGAAGACAAATGGGAGAAGCTATGTGAATTTCTAGAGTAAAACAATTTATCATCTTCAAACAACACGACAAACGATGTAGAAAATTTTAAGGACCATTCATTAACAGTGAGCTTGAAGAATAGAGCCAGCGGCCACTTTAGTTTCAGACTGCCTATTTCCTTGCTCTATTTTTGTAAATAGTTTTTGATATTTTATAAAGATCTTGAGAGTTTCACTCAAGATATTTGTGATATTCCCAATTTTTCACAAGATAATTGGAATATTAGAGTTCTTAATTTCCTTATTTAATTAAGAAAATAAAAGGGTGGAGGGACCCATAATCCTCAAAGATAAATAAGATCCACTTTTGATGTGTGAATGTGGATAAATTAAACATAGATCTACATAATGGAGTAGTGGAGCAGCTACTAATGTGAAAGGAGTGGAGATCATGTCTCATTAATGAGATATATCATAGAAGTTGAAGTAGTCAACTGAGATCATGGAGGGAATCTAATGTAAGATCATAGAGTATTCATGATGAAGTGATGGAGGAAGTAGTGCATTTAATGCACACATGATAGAGAGGGTTCACATTGCATGTATACATGATAGAGGACTTGGAGAGACAACACAACCAACCATGGAGGATTATTTCCACATGAACAACGTAGTTTAGAGATGGGCCAGGGCTTGGGAAGTCTCACTTTGTATATAAAGAAGATGAAGGAAAAATTGGAGGCAAGCTTCAGTTTATGATTTGATGATATGTTTAGATCTGGATTTGTCAGGTGACATTTCCATGAACTCTTATGTTGTTTAGCTAAGTTTGCAGTGTTGTTTAGCACAGGGTGTTCTTGAGTGGGAATACCACCCTTACCCATAGGTGACTTGTGTGCCTACTCTGGGAAGGTTATTATGACCTGCCATTCATCATTAGGCATTGGTGCCACAATATTTTCACTCTCTGCAGAACACATACCTTCAGGAATTATGCAATTTATGAAGATTAGTTTGGGTGGAGGAGGTTGTCTTCAGTACATCAGCTGGAGAACAAGTGAAGGATTATTCCTATCACCTTGGACTTCAAGATCAAAAATCCCAAGGCCTATTTTGATATCTGGAATCAGGCCAAAATTTATTGACCTCTTATTACTAGCAGTCCCATCAAGGATTGCACAGTCCATCATTTCAGATCTAGAGGAGGAAGGAAGTTTCTAGAATTTCAACTAGGAATCCTGTGAGGGTTCATCCCCTCACCTTGCCATAATAATTTCCATCAGCCTGGAGTTTATTGAAACACATTTTAGTAGTCATTGAGTCTCTCCCTCTTTTAAAATGTAGTTTCTTCAGCGGTTGCATATTCATTTGTTTCATTTTTAGGAAGAGGAGGAAGAGACAAGATCTCAAGCTTCTAGCTTGGAGATCTGAAGGAGGGATCAACCCTCAAAGCTTAGATCTATTTGTATAACATATTTCAGCCATCTTTGGATCAAATCTAGCTTCAGATCTAAATAACCTAGCAATCAAGGGATCAAACCATAGGAGGGTGATTTTCCAAACTCATAGATCTGGAAAATCCTTTCTGGGTTATCTTGGGTTTCCATCACATTGTCCAGATCTTGAATATTGGCATCATCAAAGCTCCTAAGCTCCATATATCTGCATTTCCCTTTCATCCAACAGACATGTTCATTATCTACTGAAGGGAAAGTGCAGTATTGCTTCCTTCAGCTCTCCAGTTACGCAGTGCTTGTTGTAGCATGCTTTCAGGGTCATTCTAGGCCATCTCATTGGCTATATTACCTTATATTTTGTACACTGTTGTAACTGTAATCCATCTCCACATAATAAAATGGCTCAAATTCTCTGTACATTCTGTAGTTATATTTAGATTAATTGTGTAATTTGATGAAGTTCTTATATTGTGTTTTAATATTACTTCATTCTCCCTTTTGGGATATTACAATATTTTTGATAATTTTTTGTATAAGTACTTCCTAACTCGAAGTATTAGTGTTGGGACTTGTTTGAAGAAAAGGACTAGTATTTTAAAGCAACATAGAGCCACCATTGAATATATTTTCAATAATATAGTGCAATCATTATAGTATTCTTGTGTCATTTTTATTGGTGAAGTGCATCTCTCCTTGTTAATTTGTTTGTGCTCTGTTATCATATGTTTTTCTAAAATATGGATTATTCTAAGAAGATAAAGAAAATAAATTGTTTAAATGTACACACTATCTCTGGCTTAAGAATATTTTTTATGTTTTCCACTGAAGATTAAAATCATAATTCTTAACTGCTCTATTTTTAATTGGATTTCTAAATCTTTTCATCTCCTCCACACCTTAGATCTTAAAGGATCCAGTGAATTTTCCTACCCCGCCTTATAAGGTTAGCATGTTAACTCTGTATTTGATCGATATAAACTTGTGGCTCCATTTTCCGAATGCCCTATCTTCACAGTTTCAACCCAACAGCACAAAAAACTCAAAACCTGAACTTAATAGCTAGCCTAATACCTTTAGTCAAACAAAGCTAAATGATAAAGAGAGATCCCTCTCTCAAACTGGAAGGTATAGATTCCGAGTTTCCAGAGTGGTTCTAGCGTTACCTCTATGATTTTCTCCACAAACTCAAAAATTACGGAGTGATAACAATATAGATCCAAGTAATTATCTGAGCTACATACCCAACTATCTGCACCTCCTCATAATTGTATATATGAGGCCTAGAATCCTGATACGATGGAAAATCCCTCCTGCAATGGTCTCCACCATAATTCCAACACCTTAATGGTTCTCTTCCATTGCCTTTATTCTAATGATCCACAGGCACAGACCCATGTCCTTTCTCAAATACATTGAGCTTCTTCTGAGGGGACATATTTTCCTTCTCACCTGCATCATGGGACCTTCCTCGCTTCTTGGGCCATTTTCCTTTAGTCTTATCACCACCCTTCCAGTCACACTTGAACTTAGGCTTACACTTTGAATGTTCATAGCAGTGCTTCAACTTCCTGATGGCTTCCTCCAATGAATAAGGCTCATCAAAATCAATCCGGTATTTGAATGATAATGGAAATCCACTGACGAATCTTTGGATATTTTCTTTCTCATCCTTGAGATATGGCACATATCTCAACAACTCTATAAATCTAGTTGTATATCCTTAATCTGTAATGGAACCCATCCTGATCTCATAGAATAATTTTTCATTTCCATCATAATACCACACAGAAGGGTACTTCTTCCTGAAGATTCTTTCAATTTCTTCTCAAATCAACTTTTCTTCCTGACATGCTTGAAATATTCCCACCAAATATTTGCTTTTCCTTTGACACTAAAATCAAATATCTTGGATTTCATATTCTTTGAGTAATAATAAAGTTTGAAAATTTTCTTCATCCCAAGTTGCCATGCTTCTTCATCTTTTGATTTTTTCATCTCACCACCAAAATTAGGAGGTTTTGATTTCTTGAATTCCTCTAGAAAATACCCCTTCTCACTCCTATAATGATGTTTGCGGTGATGTCTCCTGGAAGTAGATCTAGAATAAAATCCATGTGTACTAGTCCACCTCTCAGCTGTATTCAAGAGTCTACCACTCTTTATTGTATAATCCTTTTCCATCCTATACATTTTATGAGACCTACTTCCATCTACCCCATTAGTCCTTTATTCCTATCTATCTCCATGAATTATCCCCATATGTCCCTGCTTTTGCAAATATGAAAGGATTTGAAGAATAATTTCTTTTCTTGAGATTTTGTAAGCCTTTCTTGGGCCTCTCAGCCACTCATTATCTTCTTTGAAACTTATGATTGTTTCTTTCAGACTTCTCAATGTATCTTCTAGATTAGGAGATTCTCCCTCTCCCTACTACCCAAATAAATTCTCCCATCCAGTTGATTTCTCTTTTGGCATGTACGGGAAGGCATATGAATTGTACTCAACCACTCTTATCTTCATCCCTTGACCTTCCATTTTCCTGCAACATATCACTATTAAATAAAATAAAAAGAATAATCAAAAGAATTACCTCAACTTACTATTGGTGAGGTTATTGCATCTGCACAGGTCAACCCAGATTAGCACAATACATAATAATATCAAGAAAATATCAGTACATGCATTGAATCAAGATACTATAATGAAATTAATAATAAAATAACTACCATGCATGCATGATAAACAAATAGACACGTGTAGATATATATGCATAAAAATCTTCTTTTATCTTGGGGTCCAATGTTATGAACATGCTCTAATACCACTCTATAACACCCCACCCCACATTTACAAGCTCACCAAGGTAAAAATAAGTTGAGAGTTACTATGCATGACCAAACCTACAAGATTTAGTTATGGAAATGGGGTCCACTTTTCAAAACTTACTGCAACCATCAAAGGACACCTGATCACCCAGATATCAAACAATTCATTGGTGAACCTTCCCTAACCTAGAACCAATTTCTAACCAAGCTTACAACCCAACCACACAATTGAATATTTGTTAATGCAACTAGAGGGCTGTAGTTGCACACACAAGCCATCCTCCTTGCGGCCACAACCAAAATTACCCAGTTTTAAGAGTGCAGCTAAAGACTCTAATCCGGATTTTTAGGGCTAGGCTACATGCCAACTACCTAGATCTGCTTAGAACTTTCCAGAACTCTCTCAACCACTCGTAGGAGTCTTTATTATCTACTCTTTGATTTGTTCATTCTCAAGCTTGTCAAATGCATGATAATCATTTATGCAAAAACTTTGTAAACATAGCAACTATAGGTCATGAATGCACACCTATTCACTTTTTCATTAGTTTCATTAAAGAATCTTCAAGAAGGATTACTTCCCTCTCATACTAGTTGTAACAAACACACATTAGCTCATGCCTTCATACAAAATAACCAAGACCCTGTTAAACCATGGAATAGAACCATAATAAGAGCACATCATATAATGAGATATATACCATGCATGTAACCAAAATGAGTCCATGACAAACTGGTCATAAAATTACACATTAAACCAGAACTTCTACTCATAGATCATCATTAAATAATAACAGATATCAACACATGCATAATACCAACCAAGTTAGGTACTTACATGTAACACCCAACCATAGATTGTGACTAAACCAAATCTTTCTTTCAACCCAATAAACCCCGTGCCATATTCCAATCATGAAAGTGGGATCACATGGGATAACCAAACATAAAAACACAGGGAATCCAAAGGTTAAACCACCTCCATCCTCAAGCCATAGTGATTTCACTTAAATTGGTCCTTAAATTACCAAAACCAATACAATCTTGGATGCCTCAATATTTCTTCACCACAACCAGAGGAATTTTCCTATCTACACCCACCTTTCAAGACCTTCCCAAGGAAAACCATATCCACCCTAAACCCTTGGGATTTTCTTGAGACCACCTCAACCGGATCCAAATCCATCGGAAATCCAAAGCTTAATTTAAATGAAAACCCACTATACCATGGATATCCAGGAAATGACGTAGGCAAGGTTGTACATCACTGTCAATCTAGGAAAATCCCATGCCAATGAAAACAACATAACCAATAAACCAAATGCATGAACTATGCATTCAAATCCCAACAGGATAAAAAAACATGCAACCTGTTACCTACAAAATCTTCTTGTTGCTACACTTTCTTTGATTTATTTCTTCCCTTGCTTACTGCTAGCCAAATTTCCTCCTGCACTCCCTTGCTCTTCCTCGCTTGTTCCTTTCTTGCTTGCTTGTGTCTTCCTTGTGTCCAAGTTATATATCCTTTTCTTGTTTTATTTTATCTCTCCCTTTTACTCTCTTGTCCAAGTGAGAATACTAGAATTCTCTCCCTTTTAGTTTCTTTTATTTTTCTTTTTCTTCAATTTCCCTTGCTTGCATACTCTTGTCTCTTCATATTACTTTTCTCTTATTTCCCTTCTCTTGAATTAATTGCCATTTATTTCCCTTTGCCTTTTTCCAATGCCAATTCCAATGACAATTTTCATAAGCAATAAATAATTAACCACAAGTGACTCCCAATGTAATTTTTCCCCTCGTTCAACTTGGCATATGTGTCCCATGACCTTGGTTTGATTTTTCCTTTATAATTTCCATACGTTATTTATTTACGTGGAATTTTAATCTGGGGTTGTTACAAATAAAGTGAGACTTTAGAATAAAATTAATAGTACCATCCTAATAAAGGCACACACATACATAGAAATAATCATTAATTAATCTGCAAAATAGTTCACAAAGTAACAACAATCATGAAATAAAGTAAGGATGCATAATTCAATTAATATGTATACCAAAACCAACAAAATAGTTTATTTTATTTAGTACATATGAACACAAATATACATTGAAAACATGAAAGAATAGTCTTAAAACATTCTTGATACATGCATGAAAGTATGCATGGCTCTGATAACTTCAGAAAATTAAGTGAAAGTGCCAAGATACACAATTACAATGATGCTTCACTATCCCCAATAGTGGAACATGAAGACACCACTTTCTCCTCAAAAGAATGATCTTCTCTCCTATGATAAGCTTGAGAAGCCAAGGCTACAATGTCATTTTCTTGAGTTATGAGGGTTTAGCTATAAAAAATGAGGTGACCTTTCACCTCTCAGTTGACTCCTGAGCTTCCATAGAATCTTTTAACTTCCTAGTGGCTCTTCAAATTCCATGTATGACCCTTGGGATTCCACACGTTTTACATTTTCTAATTTTCAAAATTACAAAATTATATTCCACCAAAATAGTGGAAAAATACATTTGTATGTTCATTCTTTGGACCATCACAATTTGGCGACTGTGACATGAGGCTCCAATATAATGTATCAATAGCAAGCTCCGTCATCTGTTTCTATGTATTTGATTCTTTGTGATAAGCTTGGATTTAATCTCATCTTTATCCTCTAAAGTTTATGAACATTTAGTTGGAACCCATTGGTTGCCACCTATTAGATGTGATCCAAAATTCCTTTGAATCTTGCATGATAGTATCTTTGCATTTATCCTCTACAAGTGTCTTCTTGAAACCTTGTATTGTCAATCTCCTTGGATATCACTTACCATTTTAAGGTGGTGGATTGATAGGCTCTAAATCAACAACACCTAAAAGTGAAATTCACTCATTGCAAGACAATATTAGTCCCAAAAAAACCTATTCTACCCTTTATAATCTATGTAAGACAAATAATTTGTAGGAAGGGACAGTGTGCCAACTTCAAAGGAGGAGATTTCTTGGGCACATAACACATGTGTTAAAGGTAGTGGTTGACATTCTAGGCACTGTAAATTCACATTGCGCCATCACAAATGAAGGGTATTCAAGTTGGGCACAAGTCACATATTTAAGAGGCAAGGGTGCCAAGTCTTTTCACTGGGAATGTGTTATGTGCTCATGAAGGCAAGTTTTCCCAAGCCTAGCACAAGGTTCATTTGTATAAGACATGAAGATGATGACTATGCCTTAGAGATGTGCTTTGTGCTCATTAAGAGAGTTGGTTTCAAGATGTATGCAGGGCACAAGTTCAAGGCATAAGGGGTTAGTACTATGCCTTAGGAATGAGCTATGTGCTCATGAGGAAAAAGAGGATTTCTGATGGGTGTAGGGTGTAGGTGTAAGGTGCAAGGGGGTGATGTCTAGGTCCTGGAAGTGTGCTATCTGCTCATCACTTGGGTTGAAGGGTAAGTATGTTCATGTCATTGCACAAGATATGAAGATAAAGAAAAACCCACAATTGACTAAGTGTGAGATTAGTGGGATGAATAAGAGTGCAGAAGAATTCATAATAGGTCATGAACATGATCACACATATACAATCAAACTCATGAAAATAATATGCGCAATACCAAAACCAACATGCATGAAATGAAACGACAAAAAAATGACACTAATCTCCAAGTGGGAAAATTAGGGCTCAAGTATTTATGACAAAAGTGTCGAATATGACTAGAAAGTGTGCTATGTCAAGGAATAATTCCCAACATAGGTTATTGTGATAGAGAGGCTCGACCAGTATAGGAGAGTGAACTATATCTACCTTAAGAAGGCGCACCAAAAAAATACAACACTAAGGGTCCCTTAGGAAGGAACTTGGACACTTAATAAAACTTGCACATTGATCATGCCATGACTTCGGTGACTTGAAACGATAGATCATGTGATCATTATGGGGCCAAAAAATTTAAATGAAGGAAAATTTTAGAGAGTGTTGCAGCAGCTACAACACTTGGTGATTCACTGGAGAACCTCAACTTCTCTGTTTAGGTCTAAATTTATGCATGATTTATAACCTTTTGGAAGTATTGTCTCATCCTTTAGATCACCTTGGCTTCCTTACTTATCCCGGTTATAGACATAGTCCCTCAAATTACTTCCATCAACTTAACACACTCTTACAAAAACAATCAAACTTCAATCGTTTCGATCAGGGATTAGGAGTATGTAAATTTACGAGTGTAATATGTATAGAGTTTTACTATCGTATTTAGTGTTTCTTTTCCACCAGCAGGCCTATTCACTACCCCGATGGAGTCACTTAAAGGAATCACAAGCATTGCTTCGTACCATCAATCTGCACAAGAATCCTTTCTCTTCTTTCACCCCTTCTTCATTTATTTATCTTATTATTCACATTGGCATATTATGGGTGTTCATTGCGTGAAGGGTGGAGGATGGATCTTGAATTATTTTACGAGAAATAGAGGTTGTTCCTTTTTTTGTATAAACTCTTATATATACCTCTCAAATTGATCTTCTTGCTTAAGTTTTCTCCCTTCCCTTTTCTACTTGACTGGGTTGGCACGTTAGAAACCGATTAACCCGAAAGTCGATTCAAGAAATGAAGATCCTGTAAAGGATAAGAGTATCATAGATCTGTTGATGCTTTTATTTGGGATGAAGTATATTTCCCGTATGAAAATCATCAACCTTTAAATATACCTAGGCATGAAAAAAAATGTGACTAAAAATTAACGAAGCATTGTCAATCGTCAAAATTCCATTTTGAACTTTTGCCAAAATTTCTCAAAGAAAAAAAATACACTTTCACACTATATCTTATTTATATACAATGATCAAGAAAATAAAGCAATATGTATAGTTAAGAAACACAGCCCAGGGATACTACTGAAGTAATGCTTTAAATCATGGCCATTGATGGGAAGAGAGTTAACCCTCCCATATAAAGATTAAATATGGTAAGCATGGGGGCCAAGCCTTTCATGAAAATTGAATGGTTTGGTCCACATGGAATGGTTTGATCCACATGGATTGGAACTTGGTGTGTTTTCCTTTTTCTTCATGGGATTTGTCCCATTTAGGGATTGTCTACCACACCAAATTATTTATTACCAGTAGATTTCTTATCAAACCATCGTTTGATAAATTCTGGTGCACAAAAAAATTCTTCTTAGTTTTGTGCCTTTCTTCCTCTAATTTTAGGAGGGTGTATATCCGACTCTGAACAATCAAACATGGTTTACCTCAGGATTCCTGGGATAGTTTTAAGGTTGAGAGGTACAAGTTCAGAGGAAGGATAATTTTTTTGCATACACAAGGAAGTAAGGAAAATTTACAAGAGAGGGTGTGGGTGTTACTCAGTCAAACCATAAGGAGTTCACCAAAGCATTATGCTAGTTCCATTTCTTATTGAAAATTAATTTTCTTCACAATTTGGGTTAGGTTCTTATTAGTTGATTCAACCAAAACTTTTCCTTGAGGATAGTAGTTATATGAATGAATTCACACAATATTATTTTCCAATGAAAAATCGTAGAGTTTCAATGATGAAAAGTAAGTTGCATTCTCAAATACAAGTGACATTGGAATACCAAACCTAGTAATGATGTTGTTTGATGAAGTGGATGACCTCATGATCATTCACTTGTCTCAGTGGAATGACCTCAACCCATTAGGTGAAGTAATTTGCGACAGTTAATATATACCAATATTATTTTGATGAATGTGGAAATATCTCTTTGATGACATCTAATCCCCATTGTTGAAATGGTTCTTCAATGGAGATCAGCTCTAATGGGGCAACTAACCTCTTTTCATGACTAATACATATATGAAAAAAAGGGCATTTGTGAGAATTGGCGTGTGCATATTTGAAAAGTGTTGGGCAGTAGTATCTGACCCGTATCACTTTATGAGCTATAGTATCACCTGTATAGTGCTCCCAACTAGTCCATCATGAATATCTTTTAACCCCCTTTCTGAATATGGAGATTCCAAACTTTTTAGCAAGACACCATTGTGATGCTTTCAGAAAATCACACCATGAACGAGCTGATAAGATAATGCTTTAAGACAAATTTCCCTTATCTGCTTTGATGATAGGTACGAGGGAAAAGTGCCTTGTTCCAAACATTTCTGAAAATCAACGTATCTAGAGGAGGTCGCATTTGTTGAGGTAACTTGATCGATGTTATACATATTGATTTATTGTTCCCAGCCATATGAATCCTCTTCTGGCGAATTAACTACTTCTACAACAAACTGGTAGAGACCATGGCATTTGATAGTGTGAACTAGTTTAAATTCCAAAACATACTCTTGCAAAATCATCATCCAATTCACTCTCCATTCTCCCAAATATTGTTGTACAAAAAATTATCTAACCATTGGATGGGGAACGAAGATAATAACATGACTTTTGAGAAGGTAAGACCTAAAATGTTTCACCCCCTTATAGACTACATACATTTTTTTTTATCTATGGTGGGATATTTGAATTCCATTCTATGTAGCCCTACACTCAAAAATGATATCGACCGTTCATTTTCCTGATTGTCTTTCTGAGCCAAAACGACATCAATCGATGTATCACACATTAGAGAAATTTTGAGGTAAAAAATGGGCCTCAAAACAAAAATGTACAACAAATATTAACTATATAAAAACTAATAGTTTTGAATATGATGATTTCAACCATGGGGGATGATTCACCATTTTTGGAGTAAAAAGGTAAAAAGATAAAAAAACAAAAAAAAAAAAAAAACTACTTTTTCAACTCATATTTCATTATCTCCCTAAGATTTTACTCAAATTTCAAGTGGGAACACTCGTTGGATGCATAATTTAATTTTTCATTCAAAGAGTACCCTCGTTACATACTTTTAACGGGCCATACTAAAGGAAAAATCTGAAATACATGAAAAATTGTGACTGCAATCACGCTTTTTCATTTATTTCAGATTTTTCATGTAGTAGGGTCCATTGAAAGTATGCAACATCGGTACTCCTTAGATGAACATTAAATTATACATCCAATGAGTTCTCACACTTGAAATTTGAGTAAAATCATAGGGAGATAAGTTGAAAAAGTATTTTTTTCCCTCCAAAACTTGATGAGGTAATCTAATATCATTTTGTTATTTCCACTATTATTTTATAATATTCCTTAGGATGACCAATTTAGACCTAGAAATTTCTCTAATGAGAAAAATGTATAACAAGAAATATTTATTGAAGTTTGGACTATACAACGTTGAGGCCTCAGCTATCACTTTCTTGATTTTTGAGAAAGCATATTTTTCCCTCTAATCCCATTTATCCATCACATCCTTCTTAATCGTATCTTGCAAAGTCTTGACAATTTTATGCATAATAAGAGATAAAATTTCGAAGAAATTTTATCTTTCCCAAGAGGGACAACATAACTTTCTTGTTTATGTGATAAGGAATATGAGTAAGAGACCCATTCTTGGTCCACTTTGATTCCACTCTTTGCTATGATGTGTCCCAAAAGGTTTCCCTCATACCCTCCGAAGATGATTTTCTCAGGATTAAATGATATTCCATATTTCTGACACCGTTATAAGATTTTCTTTAGATGACGAAGATGATCATATATTTTCTTAAAATATGTAACGTCATCCAAAGATACAACCACACTCTATCCAATTAATTCTCGGAAGGTGATGTCCATAGCCCATTGAAACATTGTGCCAACATTGATTAGGCCAAATGACATTCACCTAAATGCGAATGTACCCCATTTTTTTTATAAATGTCTTTAATCTATCAAGTTATGCTACAGGAACTTGGTTGTATCGTGAAAATCTATCAAGTAGTGAGAACATTCTAGATCCAAATACCGTTTGGAGAATCTGCTCCATGGATGGCATGGGGTAGTTATATTTTTCAGAAGCCTAATTTAGATTTTGTAAATATACACATAAGTGTATTTCGCCAGACTTATTTATGATTGGAACCAAGTTTGATACCCAAGTAGAGCGACGAACTTTAAATATTATCTGATCATCCAACAACTTCTTCAGTTCTTTCTATATCAGGAGTTCAATTCTAGGATTAAATTTACTCAAATTTTGTTGCAATGGCTTAACCCCATCCTTTATTGGTATCATGTGTTGGATGATTCAAGTATAATAATTTTTCAAATCATCATAATTACAAGTGAATACATCTCAATATTGTTTAAATAGATGGATAAAGATTTCCGGTCTTGAGGAGAATAACATGTATCGAGGCTCACGTACTTATGATATTATTTAGTCCCCAAGTTAACCTATTCATGCAACAATTTAGAACTTTGGGTCTTTGTTTTCGTCGGTATCCTAAATCATTTTTGTAGGTCATAGAGCTTTTCCAATGACATCACACCCTTAGGCATGGTATTTCAACTATACGCTTCAACTCCATCTCATAATGACTTCTTGTGCTCATCCTCACTGATTGATGCCTCTTTGAACACATCAACATTATCCATGAAGTCAAGGATCTGTTGGTCATCACTGAACACACATAAATTAGTTACATTATCTAGGATAGAGGGTTGAAAAATAATTTCAACATAAAAACCATCTCTAAGTGGATATAACCTAGCAACTACATTTTCTAAAGTGTATGCGGCTACATTATTAATTCTAGGAACATAATTAATGTTAAAATCTTGTGTTAGTGTATATGAGTCACCAGTGATCAAATGTACTCTTCCAATGTCAGTTGATAGGGTCCTAGGTCAAATTTTTATGGTTTCAAATGAATTTTCAAATAAAATTTGATCATTGGTTAGTGTCTAGGGTTTTATTACTTCTCCCACCATATTCAAGGTCAAAAAATGCCATCTTGTTCATGTTATCACTCCTTGTGATAGGTCATCAATTTGGTCATCAAATCATGATTATGCATATTCCAGGGTTCAAAGGTCCAAATCATAGGTTTCATAAATTCATTTGATGTCACCATTAGGTAAAGTCATCAAAAAAATCATAAAGAGTCATGTCATCACCTAGGTCACCATCACGAGAGATATTAATTAGGGAAAAAGTGTTCAAAAAATTTCAAAGGTACATTTTACTCTTCATGGAGATTTAACCTTGCCTAATAAAGTGATAAAGTTGCAGTACACTATCCTATCATTTCATTTTTCAAAAAATCCATGTGATGTCACTCCATGACCATAGAAAAAATCAAATTCTAAGTTATAAGAAGACCATCCAAGCATTTTAATTCTTCATTTCACCTTCATTGAGCACCTCTCTACCATCGAGTTTCATCCCAGCCACCAGGGCATCAAAATTCCTCCTCAAAACACTTGCTTACCTCCAACGTTGCGCTTCTGAATCCTATGTTGCGCTTTTGAATTTGGAGGCCAAGAAAATATCAAAAGAGTTCCTCTCAACATTTCCCAGTTTCCAGCATCTTTTTGGCAAGTAAGTAGAAAAATTTTCACCTTCTTATGCATCATTCTCCTTGAAAAACTTAATGAAAATCCCTCTCCTAGGGTTTCGTTGTGCTTTTGGATTCTATGTATTTTTTCTTCATTTAACTGGTAAAACACTTGATTTTCCCCTCTATTACCCTCTCCCATACCTCACATACCTCCCCTACACATCTCCCATACTCCTTCCCTTCATTTCCCTCACTTTCCCTAAAAACCCTAGCCTGCACTACATTTTTGGCTAGGACTGTGTTTTGGACATTTCCTCACCTTTCCCTCACTCTTTTCATAAAATTCCACGTCTCTAAACTCACTAACACTTATCACCATATCCAAAAATTTCCCCAAGAATTATCTGAATTCCTAACCCCTCCATTTCCTTCCCTTAATACAATAGTCCCTTTTCCCCTATTTTTCACCCTACCCTCCCTTCCTACCTAGCTAGGGTTTGATCATGCAAACTAAAACCATGGAAAATGAGAAGAAGAAGTACAATGAGGGGGGTCTCGTATCTATATTTGAGCCATCCAATATGAAAGACATCAATGCTTAATCATTCATCAAGAAATAATTTGAAGATGTTAACTACCTAGGGTTTTGTGAAAAGATTCAAGAGGTAGGTATCCATGCCAAGTTGACAGGCCTATTTGCAAATAATTTCAGGAGAAATAATAACAATGTAGTAGGGGTTAAATTTCAGAAATCAAAAGAAGGAGGTGATTGGCATCATTTTTACAATTTGGTGATCATTCGATAAGGTTTACATTGCACATAGGGACAATTCTACTTCAAAATTAGTTTCTGAAGTCATGAAGATGAATTTGACAAAAGTGAAAGATATTTTTTCAATCATAGACCAAAGAACAAAAAAATCCTTCAGTTTATGCATAGGTGTTATGATTTGATAGAAATGCCCAAAATACAGTTTCTATAGGAAATTTGCTACACTTTTTGACAACTTGACTTCAAGTCAGTTTTGTAGGGGTTTAGAGCAGGTATTTGTAGTGCTTGATGACTCTATTGTGTATCACATATCATAAGATTTCCAACCAAACCACTTGCATTCCAAAAATCCTCTGGAAAGGCCTCCAAATTCCCTCTCAAAGACCACGTTGTGCTTCTGCTGAGAGCACGTTGCACCTCTGCAATTGTTTAGCGACCAACTTCAAACTTGGCTTCTAAACAAATGGGAAAGTAT
Organism: Pinus albicaulis; assembly: GCA_034641835.2. Taxonomy (NCBI): domain Eukaryota; kingdom Viridiplantae; phylum Streptophyta; class Pinopsida; order Pinales; family Pinaceae; genus Pinus; species Pinus albicaulis. The sequence continues at coordinate 1,504,708,903 of CM076584.1, read as the reverse complement.
TTTTGAAAATTGGAGGAGGTTTTTGTTCATAACATATCAAAGAACAAACAACTCTCTTAGTTTTGAAAGACATTTTATGGTTAGAGAGATATTGATCTACCTTTGTGCCCTATGTTTGAAGAAATTTTTGGGAAATTTTGGTCAAATTTTGGAATTTTTTCAATTTGAAAATTTCATGATGCACAGAAGTGCAGTGAGCTCACGCTGCGCTTTTTATCAAAGCCTCCAAATAATAAATTTTTTGCATGGATGGATAGATATAGGTTATTACATCTCAGGTATACACTTAGTTTTCCATGGCACTTCACAGTTTACAAGGAAATGCTCAAAAAATACCTAAAAAACATGTTTTTGCCACCTTTTTGGACCCCTCGTTGTCCTTCTGGAGTAGCCTTGCGAAAATGACTTTTTAGATGCCTTGGAGAAGGTGTTTTGCAGGTTTAAAGGTTTAGAGGTCTAGTATACATCCTAGGCTATCTTCATCAGCCTCCAGGTCAGCTAAAAGATCAAGTTAAACCACTCAAAAATTCCTTCAAAGTAGCACGTTGCGCTTTTGTGTCTCACACTGCGCTTCTAAGAGAGCACGTTGCAATTTTGTCAACAGGTTGAATTTTTTATTTTTATCATTCAAGGTCAACTTTTCATGATGTAATTTGTCTTTTTAGGTTTACACATGATGTAATTAATTGTAATGAAGTTGGAATATGTCAAATTGATGTAAATCCATGGTATTTAATGCTTTTAAAAGCCAGTGAAAGGCTAAATGGGGAGTTAGTCCTTAACCTCCCTAGTTTTAGGTTTGGTTAGAGAGATTAGTGTGATCAGTTCCTATCATGATGGATTCGACCCCTGAGAGGGGGGAATGTGGTTTTTGGTCTATATGTAGCTGGTTTAAAGTCATATTCAATGTTGGACATTAGTTAATCAAAGGCTTGGAGCTTGTGTATAGTATATTTTTGCAGAAATACAAGACAGTTGCAGCTATTATCTTGGGATTCATGTGGTATGATTTAGTAGCAGTGTTTTTCCTCTATTTCATCATTATATTGAATTTTTATTTTTACTTAATCCATTAGCATGCTTTTAGTGATTGTCTCATGAGGTGTTAAATAGAATTCATAATTTCTATGCTATGTTTTTATGAGGTTTTAATTTTTATGTCTCTTTTCTTCTGATAAATGAACTCATAACTCTATGCTCATTTTTATCCCTTTCTATTTCTACCCTATACCACAATGAAAACTCAAACGTGTTACTAAAACATACCTACCTTGCCCCATTGTATCCTTGTAACTGAATCATTTAAAACCCTAGCCTAGTTCCCTACACCTTTGAGTCTGATCCAAAAAACCCTAAAAATCAAACCCTCACTGATTTTCATATCTAGCCTAATATCAATTTCCCCCTCCAGTCACTTCATTGGTTGTGATATTACAGAGAGAGCCCTCTCTGATTTGGTAGGGCTAGCTAACAAGTCGAAAGTGGTTTGAGGTTACCTCCTTCAGTCTCCTTTCTCAGCCTTGGGACACTATAGAGGATAAAAACTTGAAATGAAGAAATGAGATCCCATGCCTCTTAGTTATACATTTTAAGATTAGGAGAAACACAATGAATGGTGTTTCGTACCTGAAACATGAAAATATCTGAAACACCTATTACCTTCAATGCTTCTACTTTGAGGTCGATGGCCTTCTTCAATCCAAGTATGAGTGCCTCGCATTCTATGAAATTATTCATGCACTAAAATCAAATCGACGTGAAATCAAATAGTTTTTATTTCGATAATATATCATGATACAACCAACTACATATCCCTCCTATGCCTTGGAACAATACAAGTTCCAAATTTCAGTAGCAACTAGGTTAGTTTCTACACTAACAATATTTAAATATATAATATAAAGGTCATTGTAATTAATTGGAGTGCAAGGAATGAATTCCAACAGGGTGTCTGATGGTATTAAAGATGGCTACACAAGATAACATCCAAGATCATTTTCTAAAACACAATTTTTGAATATCTCTTGCGCAAATATGATGGCTCATTGTGTGCTTCAAGTGTCGTGATGGTATACTTCATTAATGGATCACTATCAACTCAAATCTTATTGTTCTTCCCCTTGTAAGGAAGCAATAAATGGGACCATTCTATGGACAAATATCCTTGCATCTTACAATACCAATCCCTACTTAATAGTAACTCATAGTCCTTTGCAATGTCCAAAATAAAAATATCAATGCATTGGTGAACCCTATGATAAGAGGATAAGCGAATTATAAAATTATTTAGTTCACCAATTGTCTACACGTGCAATTTATCTAGTTGTATGGTTTTGGCATTCGTATTTTCCAAATTTTCTCCATTTTATTAGAGTCAGATAGAGGCATAATTTTCATGGAGGCCCTAGAATCAATAAGGCAATTATGGGCATTATAGTTGAAAAATTCAAATGTTAAAAGAAAAGGGGGACAAGAGGATATTGATTTTACATTATCAACATTAACAACAAATTCAAGGATATTGTTGGACTTTCCGAATGAAGATTTCAAAGTAGTAGTTGTTTTACTTGACAAAGGTTTGGATGTGAAAGCGTGGATGATCAATTCCCACTATCCTGCCAATTCCTCTAGCTCATAAATGGAAATATTAGTACGATATTTCTTCATATCTTCAATAATTTTGTACTCAATATCACACACTATATCTTCTTCCTTGGTAGGTTGTGATAAAGTGGTGGGCGGTGAAGCTTTATCTAATTCCTCAGGGGTGATGGACTTGTTCTTAGTATTCCTAGAAGTGTTTTAAGGAGGTTGGGCACTTCTAGATTTTGTCTATGGGGTAGGAGCTAGATTACGAAAAGGTAAAATTTTCCTGATAAATTTCCTCCTCTACTTATCCATGCCCAACTCGGGAACTGTTCCTTTTCTCCTCATATTATATGACTTATATTGTTGTTTCAAAGGTGCTTCACTAACTAGGGCCTCACTAGCACCTTATTGATAATTATTCATAATAAGATCATAAGAAAAAACTGAATCACTAACACTTGTATCATCCTCCGCCGAAGCTAGTTCATTAGCCTCTTTAGTATTCTCAAATTTTTCCTCTATAGATAGACCATCCAATACATTAGTATTCATAGAATTCATATTGTATCTTCATTGTGGGCATGTATTTTCAGAATGTTATTCTTAATGAAACGTACAGTAATTCTCCATACTCATGTCCTCAACATTGAACAAAATGTTGGAACTTTGAAAAAACTTGGTCGGTTCATTGGTTTTTTTTTTTAAACAATGGCTTAAAGGACTTTCTACTGGTTGATGTATCACTTGAATTCCTTTTCAACTCGGATACTTCATTGGTTAGTAGCTTTAAGGACTTAGATGATCTCTCCATATCAAAAGAATATTTCTCTTTAGTTTTAACAAAAGATACTTGAGGCTTTTCCCCAATATATTTAGTCTTTTGAATCCTCCCGATTAGCAGTGACTTCGATAAATCTTAAGTCATTTTCCATAGCAATAAATTTTGCAAAGTTTTGAGCCAATGTTTCTTTCACAGATATTTTCACAAAGAAAAAAATATTTGTAGGTAAGGAAACAATGTAATAATCCTTAGTGATAGAATCGTGAGGGTGCACATTTGCGGGGAACTTGTTCAAAATGAGAGCGAACTTATTATTAAAATATTTTACTTTTTATTTGTCCCACATTTTGATATTGTCAAGTTATTTAAGTAGGATTGCAGGATTTTAATCCTCTGTGATTTTTTCCAAGAATAGTTGCTTAAACTCTCTCCAATTGTGGATTGAATTTGTTGGAAGTTTGTGGTACCATGTTGATTTTATACCATCAAGAGTGTAAGTAAATATCCTATAGGCAACATCATTGTATCAAACCTCCAACATTCATATATGCAAATATAAATCAACAGTATGGTCTTCAACCTTCATTTTCTTTTCAGGATAATACTTTGTAAGCATCTTCTCTAAGTGCTTAGGTAAGCGTTGAATTTGACCCAAAAGATAAAGAGGCCCTTGGGACATCCAATAAAATTTCTCATCATCCATGTCTTCATTATTCTCCTCCTCCTCACTATATGATTCTGAAGACTCTTCCTCTTCACTATTTATATTTTCGTTATCGACAAGTTATTCATTTTCTAAAATATGCACATTCTCTATGTTTCCCTCTATATTTATAGTGTTAGGTGGTGGTGAGTTTCCTTGAGTGATTTTCCCATAAAATTAATGAGCTAGATCATCCAATGAAGAAGTCACTACTTATTGGATGGTTGAGACCAGAGCACCACGATGAGTTGTTTCCTTAGCTCAGAGCTGAAATTTTGTGAGAGAGGAGTGAGGCAACATGAAGTAATCTGAGAGATTTGGAAAACTCACAAGTGATAGGATGTAAATCTCAGATTTGATCGAAAGTAACCTCGTACACACGTCTTGGACTATGAGGAGATGATTCTTCTCTCTCAGATACGTTAGATGAAGTTGGACTCGGACAATTATTGACTTGGATTGAAGGTTTTTTACGTGAATGTGTTGAATGATTAGTCATACACTAGCAACCCTCCTTCTAGTGCCAAATTTTTTATGGTGTTGGAAGTCTTCCAACACAAGTGGGTCTCTCCAGTGTGAAGTGCCAACAAGAACTCACACCATTTAGGATAGGATCCCCATCCGTGAAATTTACCCGACTGCCATTATAATTATCTTAAAGATTTGCCTTGGCTACAATAAGAAACATAAGAGATCATGCATATAATTTTGATATAAGTAAGTTAGCTTTGTGAAACACACAATTGAAATGTGTATAAAGTAATTTCATGGATGGAAAAATATAGAGTGAGAATTTAGAATAAAAGTAATAGTACCATCCTAATGAAGACACACACATACATAGAAACAATCATTAATTAATCTGCAAAATAGTTTGCAAAGTAACAACAATCATGAAAGAAACTAAGGACGCACAATTTAATTAATATGTATACCAAATCCAAAAAAATAGTTCATTTTATTTAGTACATCTGAACATAAACATACATCACAAACATAAAAACAATCATGAAAGTAACTAAGGATGCACAATTCAACTAAGATGTATACCAAGGCCAACAAAATAGTTCATTTTATTTAGTACATATGAACATAAAAATACATCACAAACATGAAAAAATAGTCTTATAGCATTCATGATACATGCATGAAAGTATGTTGGACTCTGAGAGCTTCAAAAAATAAAGTGAAAATGCCAAGATACACAATTACAACGATGCATAACTAGCCCCAATAGTGGAACATGAAGCCACCACTTTCTCCTCAAAAGAATGATCTTCTTTCCTGTGCCAAGCTTGAGAAGGAAAGGCTAAGAAAATATTTTCTTGAGTTATGAGGATTTATTTATCATACAAACGAGGCGACCTCTCACCTCTTATGTGACCCTTGATCTCCCTCATAACTCTTGAGCTTCGTTAAAACCTTTGGACTTCCTAGTGACTCTTCACATTCCATATGTGACACTTTGGATTTCACACATTTTACATTTTCTAATTTTCAAAATTACAAAATTACATTCCACCAAAATTGTAGAAAAATACATGTTTAGGTTCATTCTTTAGATCATCACAATTTTTCAACTATGACATGAGTCTCGATTGTAATGTATTAATAGAAAGATCCATACTCTATTGTTATTTCTTTGATTCTTTGTGATAAGCTTGGATTTTATCTCATATTTATCCTCCAAAGCGTTTGAAAATGGATTTGGAGCCCTTGGGTTTCCACCTGTCAGATGTGATCCAAAATTATTCTGAGTCCTACATGATAGTATATTTGAATTTCGCTTATACAAGTGTCTTATTGAAGCCCCTTCTTATCAAGCTCCTTGGATATCACTTTCCATGTTAAGGTGGTGGATTGATAGGCTCTGAATTGAAAACAACTGAAATTTAAATTGAATCATGGCAAGACATGATTAGTCCCAAAATAACCTATTCTATCCTTGATAATCCATGCAAACCAAATAAGATGTAGGAAGGGACATTGTGCCAACTTGAAAGGGAGGAGATTTCTTGGGTGAATGACATAGGTGTTGGAGGTAGTAATTTAAGGTATAGGCACTAGAAGTGAGCAATGTTCCATCAGAGAGGAAGGGTATTCAAGTTGGGCACAGGCCAAATCTTCAAGAGGCAAGGGTGTCAGGCCTGCTCACTAGGAATGCACTATGTGATCATGAAGGTAATGTTTCCCAAGTCTCACATAGGGTGTATTTGTAAAGGACAGGAAGATGATTACTATGGATTCGAGATGCACTTTTCACTCATGAAGAGAGATGGTTTCAAGTTGGGCACATGGCACATGTTCAAGAGACAAGGGGTCAAGAATGTGCCTCAGGAATGTGCTATGCACTCATGAGAGAAAGTAGGATTTCTCAAGGGCGCATGGTGTAGGTTTCAAATTGCAGAGGGTGATGTCTAGGTCTTGGAATTGCACTATACACTCATCACTTGGGCTGAAAGGTAAGTATGCTCATGACATGGTGCAAGATATGAAGATAAATAAAAATCAAAATTGACTAAGTGTGATATCACTAGGATGAAGAAGAGAGAAGGAGAATGCATTTCAAGTCTTGAACATGATCACACATATACACTGAAACTTTGAAAATAATATGCACAAGACCAAAACCAACATGCATGAACTAAAATGACAACAAAACGAAACTAATATCCAAGTGTGATAGTTAGGGTGCAAGTATTTACAAGAAAAATGCAAAATATGACTTGAAAGTGTGTTAGGTCAAGGAAGAGGGCCTAACATAGGTTCTTGTGACAAATATTCTCAACCAGTGTAGAAGATTGCAATGGAGCTACCCCAAGAAGGTGCACCAACAAAATACGACACTTAGGGTTCCTTAGGAAAGAACTTGGACACTTTAGAAAAATTGCACACTAATTGTGCCATAACTTTGGTGACTTGAAACGATAGATCATATGATCATTAGGGGGGGGGATTTAAATGAAGGAAAATTTTGGAGGGCGTTGTAGAAATTAATATAGAAACCTTAATGTGATGCTTTGACAATAACATGGCCAATGCCCATAGTTATTGCACTTGCAATATTCAACATAATCCAAAAGAGGAGAAAATGAGACGTATTTTATAATTCCACCTTCATTAGTTTTGTTTATCACAAAAGCATTATTTGAGGTCTGATAAGATCCTCTATTTTATTTCTCACATAGTGATTTCTTATGTAAGATATACACTTTTTTTCTTTATGACCAAAATTATCACAAGAAAACAAAATAACCAAATAAGAGATTTTGATATCGAGATGTGAGAGGCCTTCTTGCTGGAGCTACTCTTATATATTAATACTTGTTTATTTTATGAGAAAAAACAAGTCTATCCTAGTCTTCATCCCCTTTCTTGATGTCTCTTTCAATCTTGAAGAAGCTCTTGGGAACATTAGCATAACTTTTGGGATTTCCTTCATTTTTCATTTATAATGCTTTTGTGCTTGATTCTCCCTTGGAGGTATTATGATTTTCCATGTACCAAATACTTTACTTAATGAAAGGTGGCCTATAATAGTTGTGAATATTATCTAAGAATTTGGTACTCTTTCCAAACTTCAAGCTTTGTTTCAATTGGGATTTTTTTTCTCTAATTCCTTTTTTGGGGAAATAACTTCTACTTCTAGCTTCCCACAATATTATTCATTTTATTTCAATTGGCTTCTCAGTACTATCATCTTTGCCTCTTCTAGTTGTATCTTCAAGATGAGAATTATTGTTTCATCAATATCATGATATTTTTTCTTCTCATATTTTTGCAATATCTCCTAATTTTTTATCTTTCATTTGAGTCTATCTATTTCTTCTAGGGCACTAATAAGTTATACTTCAACGTTTAGTTCCCCATTAATATCATCATCCTCTGAACCTATTTTCTCTTTTTTATTGTTTTCATCATCTTTATTAGTAGTATTTGCATCAATGAATATGAAAATAATGCCTTATTTTTCAATATTAGATGCATATTCATTGGTCTCTTCTAAGGAGCTATTATTTTCTATGGAATAACAAAAATCTTTCTTCTTGGAATACTTTCCTCTTTTGTGTTGATACAAATTTATTCTATTTTCATGATCTTCTTCATCATAAATATCCTCACAATTTGAATATGGGAATTTAGCAAAAAAAATGCCTTATTCTATCACAATTAAAACATTTGTATGGTAGCTTATCTTTGTATTTTCCAAATACTCTTTCAACTTTCTCACAAATTGTGATTCTTTTGCATCTCATTCATTGTTGGAATAATCATTGGCTTTAAATTCTTATGTCTTCTTTAAAACTTTGCAAGTTTTTTCCTTTAGAGTTGACTCTCCTTTTTTTGTCCTCGTTTAATATGTATTGAGAATCCCATGTAGCTCATCCTTCTTCACAATTTCCACATCCTTCATTTCTTCAATAGATGAGACATTTTCATCAAATATTAAGGGGAGTGATCTCAACAACTTTTGTATGATCACAGATTCCTTAACCTCTTCACCAAGTCCTCTAATAGTATTGACAATCTCATTTACATGAAGGAAGTAAGTTGCAATATCTTCTTCATCATTCATCTTCAAGCTCTCAAATTATCTTCTATTTGTTTGAATTTTTTTGTTCTTGTCGTCTCCTTAATAGTTGTTTTAAAGTTTTTCTTGAATTTCCATTATAGATTCATAATGCATTACTTTGACAAATTGTGATTTTGAAAGGCCACACAAGATTCCCTTCATGGCCTTTACATTATTTACATAGGCCTTATTACCATATTGATTATGTGGAGGAGTTGTTGGAGTTTTATAATAGTCCACTACATATTTCCAAATGTCAAAACCAAGAGATGGAATAATTTGTTTCATCAAATAATGGAGCCCTTCTTGTGAAATAACCTTCATGATTGGCCAAGTCCCTCTAAGATATTTCTTCCAGTGGTTGGACTAGTTCCAAATGAGTCTGCTCTAATACCAAATGTTGGATTCATACTTATACTAAGAGGTGGGGGATCAAGTATAAGACAATTTCTTACTTATTTAAAATTCATGAATCATAACCAAATTATAATATAATGAAAACTTCATTATAATATATTTTTTATAGGAACCAACCTATTGATACAAACTTTATAAGAACCAACATATTGTTACAAAATTTGTAGGAACCAACCTATATGAGACATGAATCATCCCCATTGAAATATTTGTAGGCACTGATCTAAAAGAGACAATTATCCCCCCTACTATAAGATTTGTAGGAACCAACCGAAAGGATACATTGATATTGTCTAATAAAATATTTGTAGGCACCAATCTACATGATACATGAATCCCTTTTGCTGCAACATTTGTATCATAAACCTACAAGAGACACCAATCCCATCTTTTGAAAATAGGAAATAACCTACAAGAGACGTTGATATAATGTACTATAAGATTTTTAGGCACCAACCTACATGAGACATTAATCCCCTTTGTAACATCCCTGACCACCTGTTAGGTGACGCTATGTCACCATAAACTGAATTTTACCAATTAAACTACCCATATTCTCGTGGAAGCATATTATTTAAGGTTTCACACATTTAACCTTGGCTTGCTACCAATGTCCCTACAAATATGAGTAGAATCCAATTGTAATTATTTCACCTGGGTTTTAATCCTAGCATTAAACCCATTAAGAAAAAGTATAAATAACGGTTAATTATCACAGGGCTTCAAACATTAACCTATGTATAATAGAATTAGATATATATATATATATATATATATATATATATATATATATATATATATATATATATATATATATAGACACACACACACCAAAACAAACTAGGGTTTTTAACAGAACTGCACATAATTGTAAGACATTGTATATAAATACACAATACAATGAAATGCAACGTAATTACACATTATCATCAATCCCCATCCCCAGCCAGGGTTGGAAACCAAATGAATCATATAAATAATGCATGGCACATAAGTACAATAGATACCCATTTTGGAGTTTTATCAGTGGAACATACAATTACATAAAAATATACACATAAAATATATCATTTCTCAAGGAATACTTATCTACATAAAATGTCTGATTGTTTATGGGATCTTTATGTTCCACCCAGTTGTAGACTGCATGGTTCATAATCTCAGCCACAGGTCACCCCTAGTTGGGATTGCATATTTAGACAATTTTCGTAGTAAAACTACAAAACCCTGGACAAGGCATCAACCTCAGTAGCTACAATATCCAACCATAGGCTCACGTTCCCGTGACTAAAACCCAAGTGGTGCAACCCGACTTTCGTGGTGATATCCAACTTCTAGGGTGTCTTACGATTAGCTAAAAAAATCCCATCCTAAAACATCATGAGTTGTGTCGCTTGCCGATTTCCAAGCTCCATCAATCTTAATCGAATAATCCCATAGTCGGTACCTAAGTCCAAACTAGGACTCACTAACTAACATTGATATGAGTTCATACCAAAACTCCATGGCCACCAAGCCATAATCAAATCCACCAAGCTCTCAAAGCCACCGTGATCCGGATTTATGCAAGAACTCAATAAAATACAGAAATAAACATAAATGCAAAGACGAAGCAGAAAATATAATTCATTTCATTAAATATAAAATAACTTAAATAAGCTTACAAACATAATGGAAATAAACTAGCTTGGGCAATGGTGGCTTATCTCTGAGAAGAGATATGGTGGCTACATGCCTCTAAATTGTGATACAATAAGGCGCAAGGGCCTTTTTATTATTGAACAACATGAGAAAACCCTAAACACCCAAAAACCTAACCCTAGGATATGAAGCGCCAAAACTATGGGCCCTGTTTCGGTAAATTGGTACATCAACTTCTCGGGGACGTAACTTTGGCATACGGTGTCCGTTTGATGTACATAATACCTCATTAGAAATATCTATATGAGGACTACAAATTTCAAGTGACCAACATGTTTCTCTTATTTTTCCCAAAAAAAACGTCGTTTATGACCTTAAAACGACTCTGGAATTTCAGGACCCAAAAACTACCAAAAATAGTAAACTGTGCTACAATTAAAGAAACTGAAAAATGAAAGAAACAATTGTGGGGGTCCAACTGGAATAGGCGGGTGGCCACCAATATCCACTTGGATCACACCTAACTCTTGGAGTTATCAAAGCTCGTAAAAATAGAGCACCAAGTTATAAAATTAGGATGCATCTAATTAAATATGGTTAATTGAATAACTACACCTCAACCAATTCCAAAGTCCAACCCTTAGGACTCACTGGGAACCATTTACCTAGACTGGATAATCACCAAATAATACCTAGTTTCAAACTACACTTATTTATATGCATGGCTTAACTTCGTCATGTGGCACCCTCCTAAGCCATGTGGGTCCCAAGGTGCACTTTTCACCAAAACACCAAATTGTTGCCTTTTATCTTTGGATTTGTGACCCCAATACTCTTTTACGTGGATTGGGCTCCATAACGAGCCTATTTTTATTAATAAAATATTTTTAATTACATTAATTACAAATTCAGGTGCTCTAGCCTCACAACCTTTACAGGATTGTATATATGAGGCACTTCGACCCCAAAATATATTTAACATCCTTAAATTGGCACACATGCCACATAATGTAACTCTACCTCACCAACGACCTATAGTCACATACATCCAACTCATGATCCTATATATCAATGTACTCATATTTACAACATCGTGACATGCATGAATATTACAGTCCTTCCCCCATTATTTTATGCAATGTCCTCAATTCATCAAATGTCAAAATTTTGAAACTGTCGTTGCATGGTGACTTTAGCTCACAATCTATAGCTACAATTCCATGTCCTCATGCATGGATTCTTCCTAGGTAATCCTCCATGCTTCTAGTGCCATATGCACATCAAAAATCTCTGGAGGTCCTCACCCCATGCTCACAAGTGTACAATATCACACCTAGATGACAACAAAATAATGACATCAATATCCGCAACAATCAATTTTATAGAAATATGCATTTTATTTCTTTTATAAAGAGCAACAAAAATCAAATGCATATTGTAGCAGTGTATTTCACGTGTGGGCGGATGAAATACATTGTTCTTAATAGAGAGGCTGCTTTCCTACAAGCAAGTCACATGTCAAATTGGTTTGTCAAATGTTAGTGGAATAAGTTCAACATGTAATAAGCTACATTAAATGCAAACATAGCATGCTACATAAAAAAAAGAAACAAAAACACAAAAACATGCACAAGAAACACACTCAATAGAGCAAACAAACTAATAACTCAATAATGGAGAGCCCTCCCCCTTTATTGGGTGTTGGTGGTAGTAGAAGATAGAATGTTAAATCCCTTGTAGTGGATCCTTCAAGCTATGAAGCTCCAATATCCAAGACAAGGGTGTCTATTCCCCTCAATATTTTGGAAAGCCTCTCTTCCCTCTCAAAGAATGGTAGATTGACGAACACATGGTGAAATCTTCTCTCTTCGATTGAGGTGTTGGATGGCCAAAAAATGAATCCTTCCAATCCTCTTGTTGTTGGACAACACAAGCTGGTTTTCTTATGAGAAATATGGCCAGCATAACAATGTGTTCTCATGTTTCTGTTCTCATTACTAGATTTTATAGACAAATTTCAAAATTTCCCTCCCTCTCTTGGCCCAAGATGGATGGTGAGACAAAAGTGGAGGTATGATTCCTTCGTGTGTTGCATTTAAGCCTTAAGGTGGCTCAAAGACGACTGTACTTGGTAGTACTGAGGAATCTTCCTGACCAAGTGTGCCAAGTGGTCCCAGATTATGACATTTCACCATCTACAAGACCATGTGGCTATCATAGGAATAACCATGATGTGATTCACGGCTATCAAAGGAATATCCGCAATGCACACGCCTATTGAAGGAAGAGCTGCTATGTCCATAAATTTCTTTCTAAACCTTAGGAAGAATTAAATTTTTGGCTTTTCCTAATGTATTCATTCTCTGAAAATCTTCATTTGTACCTTCTGCTTGACATTTTTAATGTCTTTTGCCTGTCATATTTTCTAGTGTTAACAGTTTCCCCCTAATGTATGAGGTCTAGGAAGAAATGTATAGCTTAAATACATTATAGTTTCTTTTTCTATGTATTCCTTTTGATAGAGAGAGAGAGAGTAACTTGCTTGAGAACTGAGGTTGGAGACCCCTTTCCATGAGTAAAATAGACAACGTGCTCTGTTGGAAACCTACAAGAGATATAATGAATAAAATATTTCTACGAGGCGGGAATTTCCCATGCTCGTGATGTTTTGAATATTTAAGCTTATATGACAGATAGAGGTTTTGTTTATGTCACTTTTTGGTAGTGACCTGCTTCTGGTTGATGATGATGGTTGATGACGCCCTCAGGGACATCTTTTCTTTGAAAGAATGTTCAATATGGATCCCACACGCATAATATTGCTATGTCATGTTTGTTTAGAACAAGTGCTCATTGTATGCATGGGTCTTTGACTGTTGGGGGCCTTCCCGTGTAAGCATTGCTGAAATAGATGCTTATCAAGTCACGAGTCTTCGACGAATTCTGACAGAGTGCAACGGTTATGAAGTACGATACCATCTTGACATGAAAGTTTATCTTGAAGTAAAATTTCAAGAGGATCAATGACATCAATGAGTAATGATGATTCCCATCATGCCATCTGAGGATGCCCCTATTGAGGTGAGGAGTCATCCAAGGTAGTACCTCCTTCTTGGAAAATGTTTGTTATGGTTGACAAGAAGAAAGCATCAACCGACTGATATGAGTACTGATGTCAGGGACTAGGGTTTCTGATGTAGAAGAGCATGGTGTGATAGGTTAACTTAGGCATGATGACGAGAAATGGCTATAACTGATGATGGTAGTTAATTGGCCCGAGGTCTGAGCTGTAAATGCGAGTGGCAGCAGTCATAACATTTTTTTGTGAAGAAATCCCTAAAGTCGGTATGACATCCAGGGTGGGTGTATGGTTGTTATGAGTGTCATGGTGGGGTGCAGTAAAGAATGTGTAGCTCTGACAAAGGGTGTTTAGAGACTACTTCCAGGTGAGAAATATGAATGGATATATGGGATTGATCTCCTAAAAAGATCTTTGTACACTTGCCAAAAGAATATAGAATGGGTTTGGATGTACAAGCAAGAAGACGGGTGCCCCTATAAACATGAAAATAATCTGTCACTATGGTGTGAGGAAGGTGTTTTGCTGAAAGTGGGGGCCCCATTGGTTGGTCTCAGTGCATGGTGATGAAGTGGATGAAAAATTTTCACAGATGGGCTTATGTTGGTGAGGGTGTGATAGGCCAAGTGCGAGATGCGGTGGCACATATTTGATCTGCTTATGAGAATGGTGGTCTGGGAAATGGATTTTAACATGACATGGATAAAAATTGACTTGATGTATGATGGATGAATGAACATGAAGTACTTCCCGAACTCAGATTTTATGGCCATGGCTCTAGACCTTTGGTGTATGGTATACATGAGTGATGGATGCCATGGAGGGTGAGGCTCTACCGACCTGCGATAATTTTTATCATGTGCAAGGTGGGGTGATGATAAACATGGTCGGGTGAATGAAGCCTATGGTTGATTTCTGTGGAGAAATGATGTCAGGATATGAAAAGCTTCTTTGGGGAGCCTATCATACTAGGGATAGAATGATACTTGCTCTTGTACCTTTATTGGCTGGGGCATATGGTGATTCAACATGTTTGTAATACCTGCAACCAATACCCCAAGTAAAAGCATATTTTTTTTTCAAACATATTTGAATAAATTTGAATGTAAAGAAATAATATAGGGCATACCTGCTATTACTGAAAACATGAATTTTTCTGAGGCATAGATTTATGGGGTCTACATCGACCATGATGAAGTGTTGATCATTGTGCTTCTTGTGGTTCCGTGGTCGGATACTCTGAGCTCCATTTTTCCATTGGGAGTTGTTACTTGGCTCTTGGTTTTGATTATGGTTGGGGTTGCCCCTAGCTCGAGACCTCGGGGGGTGTTCTTGATTATTTCCCCTTGTCCAGGATCTCCCTTTTGTTAGGTTATTTTTGCAGCATTTGGAGTATTGTCATAATTATCCTGGTTGTATGGTTTCCAATGAGCTTGGAAAGGTTGCACTAGATTTACCATCACATTATGTTGTGGTGGTGGTACATTCTATGCGGGGAATGGGGGATATTGGTTCCCTTGTCCCTGGTTAGTATATGAGTGTTGGGGTGACTTTCTTGTATCAACATTTCTAGCTAAGTACTAGTTCCCCTGCGAGGGAGGATATGGTACTCCCTGGTGTTGATGGTATGGCATCGCCCTATTTGTCACTTTCTGTAAAGGTGCAGGGTGACTTTGATGGTCGCCAGGTTGCGATACGTTTTGAGTAGAATCGTATGAGTATCCTAGGCACTGATTACCGTTGCCTATGTGACCTTGGGCCAAAGACTGGATCAAACTGTTTGCAGTATTAGATGCACACGGAAACCCCCTGAGTCTCCTGGGTATTGATTACTGTTGCCTTGGTGACCTTGGGCCAAATACCCGATCAAACTGTCTGTAGTATTCGACGCACCTGGTAACTCCCTGAGTGGAAAGTTCGACAACTCAAGAGAATGAAGCAAACAGGTTCCCCTGTCCCTGATTGGTGTAATATTTCTGGGGGGATCTCTTCCATCAACATTCTTAGCTGAGTATTGGGTCCCCTACGAAGGAGGGTATGAGCCTCCCATTTTTTGGTGATATGGTGACACTTTGTTTGTCATATTCAGCAAAGGTGCAGATTGACTTTGGTGGTAGCTAGGTTGCATCAAGTTCTGGGTAGAATTGTATGAATAGCTTGGGTACTGGATATTGCTGCCTAGGTGACCTTGGGTCAGTGACCCGATCAATTCACCTACAGTATTCGACACGCCTAGAAATTCTCTATAAGTTTGCAGGCACATGGCGTTTCGCAGGACGTTGTAGATATATCCTGACTAGGTGTAGATGAGCTCGAGCTGCTGGGATTTGCAAATGGTGTCCTCCTCAGAGGTAGGTCCCTATGTCCCCGCCTCTTTTGAGATATCTTCTATGAGAGTTTTCAAAAACAAGTCCATCAAAACTCTATCGTTGAGTTTGGCTTTGCACAAACTACGACGTCGCCGCCACTCATGGAGATGGTCTGATATATGAGTAGCTAGATTTTTCCTAAAATGAGTCAGCAATTCCATCTCCGAAGCATCGTGGATGGGTAGCTGAAAATGAGTGAGGAAATTGATAGCGAGGGCACTAAAGGTTCCATGCGAAGCGGAAGGCTACTCAACATACCATTTCACCACAGGCCCTATTAGGGTGCATTGAAATAATCTCAGTCGAATAGTATCATCAATGATACTATTAGATGAACACCATAGGTGGAATGCCATAATATGATAGCAATAATATGATAGCCATAATATGATAGATCTAGAAGGTTTAGTGATGCTAAAAAGGGTAAATGAGTATTGAATGCCATTGTGCACTGTCGAAAAACAAGTGTCTAAGTGTAATTTTTTATGGGGGGTGCCTGGGGAATATTACCCTGTGGTGTACCCTTTTGAATGTTATGTTGACTCCTCGAAGGGGTAGTGCTCCTCTACCCTCTGGGGCTTGTGGGAGGAGTTGAGTGTGGTGACCCTGTTGGGTTTCCACTGGTGTGGTGTTGGGTGACCCTTTGGGGTTTCCAATCACATATGCCCCAATAAAGGATGAACCGATAACAGTGGTGGTGTGTCATATTTGAAACCTAAATGGCGAAAGACCTAGCACTCCTCCCTCTAATGGGGGGAGGTCCAAAAAATTCCTAGATCGACGAGGTCTTGTTGGGTCCATTATGGTGTCGAATAGCTTAATCTTGGAAATATTTTTGGTTTGTTGTGGGAAGGAAGGTTTTTATCAAAGCAAATACGATCGCATGCATAAAACAAAGCGAAAAAATAAGAGGTAAGTTTTCCTTTAAATTAACGCCATGTGATCAAGCAAGCAAAAAATATGGTTTGGTTGTTTTGCATATGATACTCAAAATCCTAAATATACCTAATCATCCTTACAGTCTCAAATGTAACTTGGCCTTGCGAAGATGTCTTCTAATGCGTACCAGGGCTAACATCGTGAAAGAACTAGTGATGTCTTCCAGCAACCAAAGAATCGACCAAGGTAATGGTAATATGATCTAGTGTTTCATGCACCGTCACCTGTATGGAAGTGTTGGGGAAATATATTGCTATAATTTCCAACATTAAATTATCAATCTGGGGCTCGTAAGCTTCGAGGTACAAGCACAGGGAACATAGGATCAGAGCATCTAACCTAGACTAGAGTAAGAATCAACTTGTTGTTTAAGTACAAAATTGTTATTTCTAACTGAAGCTAATCAATTGGGGAAAACATGCTTAAACAAATAAAAAATTCTAATAACCATGCAAACGAAACTAACTCCAATTAATCATAAACCAAGCAATACAAATTACCATTCAAATGATTTTAATCTGAATGAAAATATCAATCTAAATACTAAGATCTATTTAATCTAAATACAAGAATCTTAAATCAATCAAGATTAAATTAAAATGATATCAAACTTATGTTAAATCTTAATCCCAATAAAATTCACTCTCATTCAAATGATCTTAAACTAAGGAAATGAAAAAAGAAGACTTCAACTAATCTAATTCCCAGGATGCATAAAAGAAATCAAATAAGCATTCAAACTAACCTCTGTCACCACTCTGCAATTGCTTCAAAAGAAACTAAGTAAACCAAGATTATAATTGACACGCTTCAGATCTAAGAGACTACAAAATAAGAAACTATCCTATTCTTAAACTTCTTTAATCAAACTCAAGAAATCATTCAAACATAAGGACATTGGCTAATGGTTCTACCAATAACTAACTACAATCATAATGAATTTCAAAACTAAACTACAACTTGAAACAATGATTTAATGGTCTCATTGCATTGCTTTTAAATACCTGGTTGCCAAAACACAATGTTACAAGAAATTATAGTGGATTAGTAAGGTACATAATCGATTTCAATTCATATTTAAAAGAAATGGAGTTATTGATCTCTTGTTTATCCAATTAAGAAGCACCTTTAAATATTTCAATCGTAAACCTGTAACAAAGGGTTTATTCATGCAATAAAATCATTGGTCACCACCATTCATTAGCTTGTAACAAGTTGAAAATGATATGTCTATTTAATTTTAAGAAAAAAACGAATTACAGTCTTAAGAACATAATCAAAATGATGATATCTAATAAACAATTGCTTTCAAAATAAAATCCATGCACCTAGATCTAAATCGAACACGCTACCTCTATCCTATGATGTTTAAAAAACTTGCTTCCAGGCAATGGTGGGCCCTTTCCACTCCTGGAGCAAGTCTAAACTAAATCAATGTCTAAATACTAAGCAAAACCATAACATTTACAAATAATTCATGGCAAAGTCAAATTGTATTAAGATTCAAATCATAAGTTCACTTACATACATTCCTTCAATCATTTGTCTCATGTTCACACCTTGTCTTTCTCCTCCTTCAAAAAATTACCCAGCTTACAACACAAACCATGGCTGAGCCATTTATAAGATTCACAAGGTGAATTATTCATTTTCCTCAATTCTGGAAAATTGAACAATTTTAACAAACTGACCTCAAAGATATTGGTATATCTTCCTACCGATGGGGAATTTTGGAAAACTGTTTGGAGGGAGACTAATTTGTTATATTTACAAAAAAAACCTCTCTTGGATTTGTCTCATTCAAATCCATATCCTTGTAAATCGTGCCCAAAGTTGGTTTTTTGGATGTTTTTGAAATTTTCTAGAACTTCTAAAAAACAGTGATTTTTTACAAAACTGCCTCCAAGACCTGCGTATAACGCTTAGAAAATTTTGAATCTGGAGAAACCATTTTGGATATACATAATTGGTTATAGTTTTAACAAAACCATTTGATTATATTTTATAGATTCACCTCCAGATGCACACACATTGAGGTCAAACATGGCAGTTTGGAAACTTTGCACATTTTGAGAAGATTTGTTAATCAACTCCTAGGAACCCACATGTGCGACTTGGGTGCAATAAAGTGCATGGAAAGGTATTAAAACATTATTTTGGACCATAAAATCCCTCGTTTTTCCTCCAGAAGTGTGCTAAAAGTGCCAAAGCCCTAAATTAGACATTCCCATACTTAACTAGCTTGTGAGGGATTTCAACGATGAAACCCTGTGATAAATGTACTTCAACAAAACCGCCATCAGTAAAACATGAAATAATCATCTTTAATCATATAGAAGTGAAGAAAACTGATGATAATCGACCATAGAGAGTATTTGGTGGCGAGTGATGGAATTAGGGTACAGAATGGGCTAAAAACCTAGGGTTTTAGGGCATAAACAGTGATATTTCATAATGAAAACATGGGCATATACGAGGCCCAACATCCCCCCATGCCTAAGATTTTGCATGTCCTCACAAAAACAAATACTTTGCTCATATCTAGGTTTTTATGGCATCATGGCTTTTATGCAGGGTTAAGTCTTATGAAGCAACACTACATGAAGATTTTATTGCCATAGATTTCATTTTAAGAGCGATGCAAATTGAGGGAAAAATAAAGATATGGTAGGAGTAAAATGATGAATAGGATGATAGGTGACAATGGAAATGGTAGATGAGATGAGGTGGTGATGGAAATGGGAAGACATGTGCTTGCATGCTCTATTTTTGCGAGGCCAATGCTTATGGATGGTTCCCTCATGAAAGGCAACAATGAATTCATCCTCTATTGGATTCAACTGACAATATGTGTGAATGTAGGAGGGGAAGGCATTATAGTCACTGCTTTTGTTTACATGAACCATTATGATTATGACCTAGAGTAGCATGCAAATGTAGGGTATATGGAAAACCAAATATGCGGAATATGTTGTGGTTAATCATCAAAGCTTTTGTAAATATATAATCAATTAAAGAATATTAAGACACCTCTACCTCAAATTTTACCCTTGTTTTTTATGTCCTTGGTGTTGAAAGATGAATTAAATAATGGAATGGCTTGAGCTAATGTGACTGTTAATCTGTTGAAGAAGGAAAAAGGTCTCAATATCCACATTATCTTGGAAATGTTGATACATGTGTGATTACATACAGCTTCCTATAATAACACAAGCACCATCATTAATAATCCTATTTTCATGCTAATATTATCGAAACGAAGGAAATAGGTTAAATAATGAACACTTACCTGATCATGCTCTAAGCCCAACAATTGTGAAAAATGATAGTGAGAACCATGAGTAAGTATAGGGTCAAAATATGAATCAAACCTGACAATTCTAATAATTTTTTTTCCTAACATCTATCCCCCCCCATGCCTATCACCTTGCATGTCCTTATGCAAGCAAAACCTCTGACCGATACCAAAGACTGAAGGGCTAGGGTTTCTATATTAAATTCATGCTTCATTGACTTAAACCATAGGGCTAATTGTGAAAGCATGTAAGTAAGTTTCATCGGATGTCATCTTCCTTTGCATCAATAAGATAAGAAAAGTAGTGACCAGGGATCTAGTGATGTTAAGACTGAGTTTTATTATTCCAAAAGAGTAACTAATGCTAGGGCTTAACAACGTTGTTACTACAGAGATAATGTCATCCTAAAATTATTGACCATAAGAATTTCCACAAAGCATCTCAAGAGTAATCCAAAGTAGCAGGTCTTCACTTTCAATAGCCTCATTATTACAACTAAAAGTGACTTTATTTAAAAACCAAGGCCATAAAATGGATCAAAAGTAGGGAAAAATAAATATTATGAAATGATACCTTTCGAGGATGATTGTCTTACCGTTACCCAAGCATATAGTTGAAGCTTCTCTTATTCAAGCAAAGTGAATCACCTGCACTAAGGGTCTCACATCCATAAAAACAAAATTATTTCTAAAAGATAGAACTCCAAAGCACACTGTTGAAGGATATTAAAGCCATTCTCAGAGAGCTATGATAGTGAATTTAGGGAAAATACAAAAACAGCCGAGTAAATCATAGTGTAAAATTAACTTTGATACCATAGGCATGGCCTTGCTGCCAGCAGGCGTCTATAGCCTCGACAAGGATGCCTTTTAACCCTAGGAAATGTTTGTGTCCCACTTACTAGATATAGATTCAGAGTTAGCTTATTTCAATTTTAGATAAAGGCCATTGTCATGGCTTGGTGACCAGCTGATGGTAGTGTCACTCAAAAGAAGTAACATGGATGAACAAACCGGCTCGTGATGAGACCTCCTGTCTTCCAGCTTTTTGGGCTGAAAGCCATTACTCTAGCTCGGTGACCAGGAGCAGTAATGTCATGCACGTTAGGTATCATGATCGTGGTAGTTCGGCTCATTACGACACCTCCTATCCTCCCCTAAATATTTTTGTAGACTCTGATTATGATTAACTTTAGAGGTTACTTAATAAGTGGGGAGACATATCTACTCCTTAAGAGCGCAGGATGGCGTGAAAAGTTTTTAATTACTAATATCTACTGGTTGATCCTACTACCCTAAAGACTCAAGAAAAGAAAATAACTCAGATAATGACTGAAAGATTCCTAGAGTAGGTCATGCTAGGGTTCTTATGAGAGCTCATGATGGTTTTATAGTAATGGTCCACCATAGGAGGCTTTTCATGAATACCTTTAAAGAGAAACTTGAAAAGGTTTCTTGGATTATAGTATGTTAAGCTTATGAACGAGAAGTATAACAATAACAATTCCCTTAACTGACCCAATGAATATACTCGGCCAATAATCAGAGTCACTTTATAAAATATGAGGCATTAAGAGTGAATTGCTTCTGACAAGTCTTACCACAAGAGTGCATAATGACAAAAATTTCAATGGTTATGCCTTAGGAATTGCAATTTCAAGAATGATGTTGTAACAACAATTTTATTCATTTCTACCCTACCCTAATATAGAGAGAGGAAGGTCTCCTTCAAGTGTAGGAGTACTTCCAATGCATCCATGTTCGTAACAACATGTTAAATATACTCACACTCAATTTGAAAGAATAAAATTCAACACATACCAGAGTATGAGAAACCAATTTCTTCGATTGATATGATACCAAGAGTATTTGAATATGAGAGTGGTACTTTAGCTATATTATGATCTAGAACCAATCCTCAATGTAATCCTGGTGGTATTGGCTCATTTCTTCTTTTAGACCGCTTTGAATTTCCTCTTTTTTCATGCCAGGGAAACTTAGATAATTGGTCTCTGAAATGCACACAAGGCTTGTTGTTGGGCATGGTTAAGGTTCCTCGATCTCAAGTTCAGCTGGATGCTACCCATCAGATTTGGTACATGGCTCATCGATGTCCTTGGTAGATAGGCAAGAGGAATCAAGGGATATTTCCAAATCATGTTTTCGCTATGGAGAGATAGATAATTTCTTGAATGCAGTTAGGATGAACTCTTCCCGAGAAGAAGATACCCCAACTACTGCTAGGATTTGAGAAAGCGCCTCGATGGACATTCTTCAAGATCTCAGTCATTCTTGAAGTTCTCCTGCTCAAAACATGGATTAGTACAAACGAGGGGGTTCTTATAGCACCCCAAAAATGGTTTATCTTTAAAGAGCTTGAATTTTTTATCTAAACGAATAAATACTGCTAATTGCAATAAAAATTCACCAAACTTGCTTGATTGGGCAACCAAACTTTGGAGGAACCCCACAATAGTGGATGCATGGCTCTTCACTCATGTCTTACTATACACTCTCTGCCTTCTGATTTCCCTGCAACTAAGATCACACACAAAAAAAACTTTTGAAAGAAACTAGGCTCTGATCCCTTTAGCACCTCCTTGGCAACGATGCCAAAAATGTTGGGGAAATATATTGCTATAATTTCCAACATAAAATTATCAATCTGGGGCTCATAAGCTTCGAGGTACAAGCACAGGGAATGCAGGATCAGAGCATCTAACCAAGACTAGAGTAAGAATCAACTTGTTGTTTAAGTACAAAATTTTTATTTCTAATTGAAGCTAATCAATTGGGGAAAACATGCTTAAAAAAATAATAAATTCTAATAACCGTGCAAATGAAACTAACTCTAATTAATCATAAACCAAGCAATACAAATTACCATTCAAATGATTTTAATCTAAATGAAAATCTCAATCTAAATACTACGATCTATTTAATCTAAATACAAGAATCTTAAATCAATCAAGATTAATTTAAAATGATGCCAAACTTATGCTAAATCTTAATCCCAATAAAATTCACTCTCATTCAAATGATCTTAAACTAAGGAAATGAACAAACAAGACTTCAACTAATCTAATTCCCGGGATGCATAAATGAAATCAAATAAGCATTCAAACTAACCTCTATCACCACTCTACAATTTCTTCAAAAGAAACTAAGTAAACCAACATTCTAACTGACATGCTTCAAATCTAAGGGACTACAAAATAAGAAACTATCCTATTATTAAACTTCTTTAATCAAACTCAGGAAATCATTCAAACATAAGCACATTGGCCAATGGTTCTACCAATAACCAACTACAATCATAATGAATTTCAAAACTAAACTACAACTTCAAACAATGATTTAATGGTCTCATAGCATTGCTTTCAAATACTTGGTTTCCAAAACACAATGTTACAAGAAATTATAGTGGATCAATAAGGTACATAATCGATTTCGATTCATATTTAAAAGAAATGGAGTTATCGATCTCTTGTTTATCCAATTAAGAAGCACCTTTAAATATTTCAATCGTAAACCTGTAACAAAGGGTTTATTCATGCAATAAAATCATTGGTCACCACCATTCATTAGCTTGTAACAAGTTGAAAATGATATGTCTATTTAATTTTAAGAAAAAAACGAATTACAGTCTTAAGTACATAATCAAAATGATGAGATCTAATTTCTTTCAAAATAAAATCCATGCACTTAGATCGAAATTGAACATGCTACCTCTATCCTATGATGTTTACAAAATTTTCTTCCAGGCGATGGTCGGCCCTTGTCACTCCTGGAGCAAGTATAAACTAAATAAATGTATAAATATTAAGCAAAACCATTACATTTACAAAGAATTCATGGCAAAGTAAAATTGTGTTAAGATTCAAATCATAATTTCACTTACATACATTCCTTCAATCATTTGTCTTGTGTTCACACATTGTCTTCCCTAGCTTACAAAACAAACCATGGCTAAGCCATTTATAAGATTCACAAGGACAATTATTCACTTTCCTCAATTCTGGAAAATTGAACAATTTTAAGAAACTGACCTCCAAGATATTGGTATATCTTCCTAACCATGGGGAATTTTGGAAAAATGTTTAGAGAGAGACTAATTTGTTATATTCCCAAAAAAAAAATCTCTTGGATTTATCTCATTCAAATCCATCTCCTCTGAAATCATGCCCAAAGTTGGCTATTTGGATTTTTTTGCAATGTTCTAGAACTCTGAAAAAATAGTGATTTTTTACAAAACTGCCTCCAAGACCCGCGTAAAACTTTTAGAAAAATTCGAATATGGAGAAACCGTTTTGGATATACATAATTGGTTATATTTTTAACAAACATATTTGATTATATTTTATAGATTCACCTCCATATGCACACACATCGAGATAAAAAATGGCAATTTGGAAACTTTGCACATTTTGAGCAGATTTGTCAATCAACTCCTAGGGACCCACATGTGTGACCTGGGTGCAATCAAATGCATGGGAAGGTATTAAATATTATTTTTGAAATTAACCTCCCTCATTTTTCCTCTGGAAGCGCGCCGAAAGTGCCAGAGCCCTAAATTAGACATTCCCATACTTAACTAGCTTGTGAGGGATTTCAACGATGGAACCCTGTGATACAATGTACTTCAACAAAACTGTCATCAATAAAACATGACATAATCATCTTTAATCGTATAGAACTGAATAAGGCTGATGATAATCAACCATAGAGAGTATTTGTCAGCGAGTGATGGAATTAGGGTACAAAATGGGCTAAAAACCTAGGGTTTTAGGGTATAAACAATGATATTTCATGATGAAAACATGGGCATATACGAGGCCCAACAGGAAGGATACCCTATTTTTGGCCACTAAAGTACCTTTTTCCCACGTGAGCATTCGAGTCTTGAGCTTCTTAGTATTTAGCTACCAGTACCAAGCACTAGATGGGTTAGGTAGCCCCAAAAAGTAGCGCACACACTAGGCCTAAGCTTAAACCCCTCGGAAACAGGTCTCTGGTAACGCTCGGGTACTTGTTCCATGGGCGGATAGACAAATTTTAAACTACCTAAAAAGCCAACATCTATGTTTCAAAATGTAGCATGACCACGACGACTTGTTGGATGCCTACCTCCGATGGTCCTAAACTGAACTATAATTTCTTTTGTGACCCCTTTGGGTTGAATTTAGTGAGTGTGATTAGTGATTATTTTTAGAGAGTCTCAATTTTCTTAGGGTGTGCCTTGGCGAAGCAACTGTAAGAAGAGGACAAAGGTCCCAACACACTGGGTGCCTTTTGGTCCAATGCTTACTGATGCTTTGTGTGTGCTTTGGAGTGTATAATCACAAATTTTATGAGATGTGGATATGCGTTGATCCTTTACAACCCTTTTCTAATTACGTTATGTGTGATTGTTCCTTTAAAAAATAAACGATGTTCGGATTATGGGCCGCTTACACATTGACTAGTTAGACTAAGTTTGCACTATAGAGAGATGGAGAATTTTCTTAGGAAAGCATTTATATGCATACCCAGGCTCACCATGAGGTGCAAGGGTGGTAGATATTACTTGCTTTATTTTCGAGAGTTTAGTCCTGGTCCTGATTCCTAATGCAAAAAATGGACTAATCTAATGCAAAAATTGAAAAAAAAAGAATTAGCTAAAGATGTGTGGATGTATGGGCTACTTAAATTTCTTCTAATTACTCTATGTGTTCTGTATATTTTACTATCAAATCGTTTGTTCAGACAACATTGTGGATTGAAGGCCACTTAATTTCCCCTACTTAAACTATGTGTGATTTGCAACAATAAAATCTAAAATTAAAACAACTTAGTTGCTAGGCTAAAATCTAGCAAATAATTGTCCTAACCAGTCATGAAATCCCAGAGCACAATGACAGAAAATTTATTATGGGTTTCCAACACCTTACAACTGCAAAAAACTGAAAAAAAGTAGGTGAAAATGGGCTTACTACCTACCGTGTGGCTTATCTTCCCACAAGCGTGACGATTCGCGTGTCCATTTAAACAAAATGCGCGCGGTTGGAAGAAACTGAAAAAAAATAAAATAAAAATAAAAAAATCTGCCTTCTCTGAGCAAAATTTCTCACTAAGGGTGACTGAAAGTGCTGAGAGGAAGTAGTAGTGGTTTTGCAGTAATTCTAAGCAGGAAAACGAACATGCATCAACAACCATTAACTCAAAAGAAAGAATCTAGTGGATTCGCCATTCCTGTGGTAGTGTATTTGACGCATGGGCGGACGAAATACACTGTGCTTAATAGGGAGGCTACTTTCCTACAAGAAATTCATAGTTCAAATTGGTTTGTAAAACATTATTGGAACAAGTTCAATATATAATAAGTTAAATTAAATGGAAACATAACATGCTACATAAACAAAGAAATAAAAAAAAAACAGCATGCACAAGAAACATGCTCAATAGAGAAAACACACTAATAACTCAACAATTGAGAGCCCTCTCCCTTTATTAGGTGTTGGTGGTAGTAGAAGATAGAATTATAAATTTATTGTAGTGGATCCTTCGAGCTACAAAGCTCCAATATCCAAGACAAGGGGGTCTCTTCCCCTCAATATTTTAGCAAGCCTCTCTTCCCTCTCAAAGAATGGTAGATCGACAAACATGTGGTGAAATATTCTCTCTTGGATTGAGGTGTTGGATGGGAAACAACTGAATCCTTCCAATCCTCTTGCTACTGGACAACACACGCTGGTTTGCTTCTGATAAATTTGGCCAGCATAACAATGTGTTCTCATGTTTATCTTCTCATGGCTTGTTTTTATAAACAAATTTCAAATTTTCCCTCCCTCTCTTGGCCCAAGATGGATGGCGACACAGGAGTGGAGGTATGATTCCTTTGTGTGTTGTATTTAAGCCTCAAAGTGGCTCAAAGACGACTATACTTGGTAGTACTGAAGAATCTTCCTGACCAAGTGTGCCAAGTGGTCTTGGATTGTGACATTTTTCCATCCATAGGACTGCGTAGCTATTGTAGGAATAGCCTCGATGTGTTGCATGACTATCGAAGGAATAGCTGCAATGTCCATAAATTTCTTCGTGAACCTTAGGAAGAATTAAATTTTTTTCTTTTGCTAATGTATTCTTTCTCTGAAAATCTTCATTTGTACATTTTGCTTGAAATTTTTAATGTCTTTTTCCTGTACGATTTTCCAATGTTAACACATACAATAATTAATAAAGAAAGTTACAGAAAACATATTTTTCATGTAATGAAAAAACCACAGTTTTCTATCAAATCCCTCAACCACAAGCATTATTCCTCCATACGATTCCTACATACAGTCCATGTGTATAAACATATTTCTTTCAAATTTATGGTTTCCTTCATTAATGATGCTCTATATGAATTTATATAATAGCCTATCCTGGAAAAATTGTATCACACCTATTACAAGTTGTTGTAGTATGTTATAACACTTGTCACCCCTAATATTTACACAAGTTATGACCTGTCATAGAACCTATCATTAGTCTTGTCTTAACAACTAGTATGGCCCTATGACGACTGTGTTTTATACCTATCAAGAGTCGTCAAATGACCATTCACAACTTGTTTACAAGACCTGTAAAAATATTTGTTACAATTCTTCCATAAGCCTATCATAGGCATGTTGTAGACTTTTTACAACCAATTACCACCCAATGATAAACCAGTTATAAAATATATTCTAAAAATTGCTATAAAACTTGTAGCCAATCTACCTGTTGTAACCTGTAATGATCTTGTCACCTACCTATGGCAAGTTTGTTACAACCTATAAGGAACCTATTATGCTTGTTATAATGCCATGATACGATTTTCACTTACCTATGACTAATCTAGTATAACTTGTTATTAAATTGTTATTCCTTGTAGGAAATCTGTTATACCACCCATACCTGGTTATACCGCCTATATCACTGCAACAAATCCTATATGCAAACTGCATAAAATTTCTACATTCAATCCATTACAACCTCACCAGTTGTTGTTTCTTCATATTATTTTTGTTATTAAACTTCCATAGCTTATCATAATCTTGTGCATGAACTTGTTTTGCATCCAAGCATGTTGGTTTTCCAATATCAACCCTATGTCATTACACAAATACCTTAATTTTCATGGTATTGACCTTCTACTTCAGAGAACTAGATATAATTACTAATGCTATATTTACCAAAATCAGATCTTGAATTTATGGTAGTTGATTATATATTAAACATGCCCATAAACCAATAGTCTATTCGCAAGTATTGTTTTCTTAAGAACTTAAATTTACAATTCATATATTCATACCAAAAACATATAATATATGCTAACATAATTTATACTCATTTTTAGGAGTGGATATGATGTTGATTTCATGGGGAAGCTACTGGCCGATCACTATGTACATACTCAGTACCCTACACTGACCAAGGTACCATACCTCAACAACCTTCAACCTGCTTCCTTTTGGGGCCTCCAGGTACCCCTCAAGCACTTGAGTAATCCACTTTACTCTTCAACATTTAGGAGATTTAATGAAATCATCTCCTTCTTGTAATACTTTCCCTTCCAGGCTTTAGGCATCCCCTTCACCAATTAATAGTCCTTCAGGGGATCCATCTTGCCAAGGCCTTCATGTGAAAGAAGGATACAATATTATAAGTCTTTTTCTTCCATAGATTTGTTTTCTAAATAACTACATCATCAATAACAAAACAACCATAATTAGCTTTTCATATCAACTATTGCATAGATACAATGACATATTGTTTTCAAGTAGCATGCAACCATCACACACATTCGCATATGTCACATACATATGTGCATATACAACACATAACTTATACATCACATATAATATGTATAATTCAACAACTAGAGAAGGTTTAGAAAGTTTTCCTTCTCATTTCTCGGCATATCATAGAAATTAATCAACATAGTTGTCTTGTTCTATGATCTTCCTCATCACTCATGTCTATCTTACTATCCACCTGTATCTTATGCTATTACTACCATTATTGTAGTGCCTGCATATCAGACATACATATCCACCCTATTTATTATTACTTAATATAGTGCTTCCATTAGGGTACATTATTTCAACCATTGCTTGTTCCAAATAATCATTGTACTCTACTCAAAGCCCTTGCTTTGAGTGTTTATAATCCTGTTAAAACTCTTTATGCCCCAATTTTAATCATGTTAAAACCTATTACAACACCTATTATGGATTTTCTGTAAAACATGTTTTGTTTGTCATGATCCTATCATAACACACACTTTAGCCTGGTTATAATCATGTAGCTTTCCGGGAAAATTTCTTCACAATTTTCTCTCAAATTCAAATTCTAGATTTACTAGCATGTTTTGTTGGTTAATATATTTATATTGACTATTAATTTATAAAATTCCAATAAATGGGCTTAAATTTATGCCCTTGATAACCTCAACTTGTTAAGTCTCCATTTTATTCTTTTTGTTATTTGCAATTTCCTGTGATAGTCTCTTCCAAATTTTGAACCGAAAGCAAAATTATGGATTATTTAGAGTTTTTCTCCTTTTAAATCGCTTTCTATTGACTATCCATTTGCTTCATTATGAACTATGGGCTGAAATTTATGCCCTCTAGAATTTTACAGTCTGTTAGGCCATTTTTCCCCTTTAAAATTATTATAGCTTTCCTTCGAATTTTCTCATAAATTTTAGCTTCAATTCAAAATTTGGGCAGAAGATTGTATTCTACTCAGTAATTTCTTTCTTTTAACTGGTTATGGGTCAAATTTTGACTTTTGTGTGCAAATGTATGCCCCTACAAAGTTTTGCTTCTCTTTCTCCAACTCTTAGTTGTTCAGAGCTTTGTTTCATTTTGAAATTTGGTGCCTATGTGCCCTCAAATTCCTCTTGTGAGTCTATTTATGTTACTCATGAAAATATAGGCCACATAGAAACTTGTGACCATCCACCTTATTAGGCACCCCAAAGCCCGTCCACATCACCTAGTGCTCTCGTGGCTAGTCATTTTACCCTTTTTGTTGCATATATGTCCCTTTTGCATGTTTAATGTGTATATATATATCACATTATGGGGCGCGTAAGTATATAGAGGAGCCCCATGTGTAAATTTATAAATTATATATACATACTAAACATGCGAAATGGATATATATGCCACAAAAGGGAAAAATGGCCAACCACCCAAGCACTAGGTGACACATACACATATAATGTGCCACTTGGCCACCTAAGTCTATGTATGTGAGTTCCTCTACACAACCTACATGCCCCACACATTACACCAAAAATTACATACAAAATAAATTTAAATATATGAAAAATAATACACATATGCCATCGTGGCATGAAATTCACACACCTTTGGGGTCCTTCATACACCCTTGGCACCAAAAAAAATCCAAGTAATTATATATAGACAAATATGTTGGGGTTCCATGCATTCAGGTCATATCTCATTAACCCACGAAATATTACATATACATATATGACATTGATTGTAATAACATTTATAATATAACAAACCACACCTAGGTTCACCATACCCCATAGTGGATATATATATATATATATATAAAGAGTAATGAAAATGTATATGTATAACCCGGTAGACCAATGGTCGGACATAGACGATCGAATTCTCATGAGCTCATCGTATCACAAGCTTGCACACATTTTAACACGAAGTAGATCAATGGTCGGACATAGACGATTGAATTCTTATGAGCTCATCATATCACAAACTTGCGCACATTTTAACAAGAAGTTGCACCCTGAAGAGATATGATGATTCATATTACCTCATGATCTGAATGTGATCGTTATTAAGTGATGAATTAGTATTGATTAGTTTCCATTAGTGAATTGATTTTTTACTGAACTTCTTAATGTGGAAGACTGAAGGAAATCATTTATGAATTAAACCAGCAGCATGAAAATACAGCAAAGAAAAGAGAGAAGACACATCAAACATTGATTATGAAGTTCGTCCCTGGTGGACTACGTCTTCGGGTCTGCTTTCAAGATGGGCGTCCACTTTATTAGGATTGATCTGAGGAAATCTTTACACAGAAAATACACCACATTGATTGTGCTTGCAAGCAATTGTGATCACTGATAACATAAATCTATGTCTCTATGCTAAAATCTTCCTTCGAACGAACAAGAAACACTGAAAACAAAACTGCCTCTCTCGTTCCTGCTTTGAATACAAAATCACTCATGTCTTCATGGAGGAAAAATGTCTTGGTTTATAAAGCCTGGTCTTCGAACTTCTTGAAGCTAAATTAGGAAGGTGGTTGAGAAAATAAAGTGGGTTGATGGTCTTGTTCTTGTGTGGAGGTGACACCTAGTGTATAGGATAATGTGGTTTAATTACATCCTTAGCACAAATTTACTAAAAACACAAAAAATAACCTTAGGATAAAATATTATCCCTGACGGTCAGCTAATGGTGCGGAGATCTAGTTGACAACTTGAATGTGATTGAGCACGGCCTGACATCTCATGGTCAACTCCGGCATTTGTGGTCAGGTGGCGGATAATGTTATCCAATGTGATAACCTAAAACTCCGACGGTCACGACTTAGTTCCGTAGTTACGGTCTTTGTCATTTTCTATTACGGTTTCAATTGGCCTATTCACAAGATGATGGCTCTGATGTGGTTACATCTGAGGCTTAGCTGAAGTGTAGGTTTTAAACATTATTATAAAGTTTTATTACATAGTCCTGAAAGTGTTTTAGCTTATGCTTTTAGCGCTAGGTTTATGTTTTAGACCTTAGGTCTATTTTGATTGCGTTAGGTTGTTAACACTTGATCTTTAGGACCTAGGACTTAGACTTTAGCTTTTTCATTACAATCATAGTCTTAGATGTGTAGTCTTAGATCTAGGGTTATTTTTTACACTTGTAAGGAATTTCACCATGGGATTTAGGTACATGTCACCATATGAATACCACAACCAAGTTCGAACCATGACAATATGACTCTCATCTAAACACTGGAGGATGAGATAAATGATTTGAAGACTAAACCAGACATCAGAAAATCAGAAATGACTGGGCCTCACTGTCGATCTATATTGAAACAAAATCCTTCTAGATCATTCCTCTCCACTTGAAATATTTTGGACAACAAAAGTTTGATTTAAGCAGACATCAGGTGAGGGTACAACTCTCTCAATTTTTTAATATCTATCCATCTCGCCTTGCTTGGATTCATGCCCTTGAGTCCCACTTGAAGATATTCAACATCTCCTCGTCTGGAAGTACAAACTCTCATGTCCAAGATGGTATCTTCTTGCAACTCATTCATATACTCAAGTGCTAAATCATTAATAGTAGGAATATGTGTATCTTCCTCAGGATAAATGATCATCAGAGGTTCATACAACTTCATATTTTCTACATTCACAACTGAATAAATATGCATGTAAGGCGGTAAATCTAATCGAAATGCATTATTTCCAACATTTTCAACAATCTTGAAAGGACCATACCTGATGGATTTCAGTTTCTTACCTTCTCCTTTCAACCTGTCTTTACTGATATACAACCATACCTGATCGCCGACTTGAAAATGATGATCGACTCAATGCTTGTCATGGCACAATTTGTACTTGGCCTGAATCTTCTCTAACTGATCTTGCACTGCTTCATGTATTTGTTGTATCCATTGAATGAACTTAACATCTTTGTTTGAATCTTCGTGTCCATTCACTATATATTCCTCACTGAACATGATGTCCATTGGTGACTTTAGTACATACCCAAAACATGCTTCAAATGGTGATCGATGAGTCGAAGAGTGTAAGCCTTTATTGTAAGCATGTTGCACATAAGGTAAAGATTCATCCCACAACTTAGGATGTTTACTGCAGTAACCTTGAAGAATATGTATCACTGTCCTATTCACCACTTTTTTCAGTCTGTTATTCTGTCGATGAAAATGTGTGCTCTTCTTCAACTTTGTGTCCAAGAGTCCCCACAAATTGGACCAAAATTATCCTACAAAGCGAGTATGTCAGTCAGAAATAATACAAGTAGATAGCCCAAAGTGAACCCATACCTATTGAAAGAAAAATTGTGTCGTCTATTTTGTAGTCACTTGATTTTTGCATGGAACAAGAATACACATCTTGCTAAATCGATCAACCACAACAAACATGTAATCATGTCCTCTCTTGGACATAGGTAGTCCTCCAAAAAATTCCATAGAAATGTTGTCCCATGGTCGCAGAGAAACTGGAAGTGGCATGTAAAAACCAATCTTTCAATTGCTTGGCTTGCTTGTCGAACACATCACATATCCTTTAATGTACTTCGCAATTGTTTCATAAATACGAGGCCAGTAACAATACCTTTGAATTTGCGCCATAGTCTTGCTTACGAAAAAAGGTCCTGCAATCCGAGAAGAATGAGCTTCCCTAATAACTTGCGCCCTTTCTGTCTGCGGTATGCACAACTTAACCAAATGATATAACAACCTGTTATGAATATGATAATTGACTTCTTCTATCTGAGTACCATGAGTTAGTGATTCATAAACATCTTTGAAATCAGCATCAGTATTATACTGTTCTACATAAATTTCATGTTTCAATGAACTATTCTGCAGTACTACTAAAGCATTCAAAGAAGGTCTAGAAAACATATTAGCTACTTTATATGTTACACCTTTCTTGTACTTAATTACTAAGTGAAATTGCTGAAGAAATACCATCCATCTGTAGTGGCAAGATTGTTGCAACCTATTATGTGATTGAATGTATTGAAGTGGTTGATGATATGTGTGAATCATTGTTTCCTTACCCATTATGTAGTGTTTCCATTTCTTTACACTTTCAACCAAAGGAAACAATTCCTTATCATATCTCGGATAATTGATTACTTCCTTAGAAAAAGTTTCAGAATGAAAACAAATTGGTTTCCCATTTTGAAGTCAGACCGCACCCATTGCATAACCACTTCCATTTGTTTCAATTTCGAATGGTTGTTGAAGATCAGGTAGAGCTAAGATTGGTGTTGTGACAAGTTTATGCTTAAGTGTATCAAAATATTTTCTTTGTTTCCCTCCCGATTGAAAGGAAACTTTAGATCATGTTAAAGCATGTAACAATGATGCAATCAAAGAAAATTGAGCAATAAATTTTCTCCAATACTAAATCGCACCTAGAAAACTTCTAACTTCAGTCACATTCTGTGGTCTTGGTCACTTAACAATCACATCTATCTTAGTTGGATCTATCTTTAAATGACCACCTCCAACTATAACCAAGATAAACCAATGAAGTTTTCCCAAATTCACATTTTGACAGTTTAATGTATAGTTTTTCCCTGTGCAACACTTTGAAAACATGTTTAACATGCCTAACATGTCCTTCCATTCTAGAACTGAATATCAAGATATCATCTAAGTAGATTATGACAAAATTATCAATGTATGGACAGAAGACATCATTCATAACATGCATGAAAGTTTTTGGTGTATTACATAAACAAAAAGGCATTACTAACCACTCAAATAGTCCTTGCCTAGTTTTGAATGCATTTTTCCAGATGTCATTTTCTGCTATCTGAATTTGATGATACCCAATACGAAAATCCAACTTAGTAAAATAGACAACATTTTTCAACTGCTCCATCTCTTATTTCTTCAGTAAGAATAATTATAACTAAGGGATAATGGTGAATTTCTCCAGTGGGATTAGTTAGAGGTGTGAGAAATACTATACTTTTCTTGATTCCTTAGCTAAGAGGAAGGGGAATACAAGTTACCCCTTCGTTCACACCTTAAGACATTGGAAAGTACATATTTTTTTCCACCTTCCTCCTTCGTTCGATACGTGTATTGAAAGAAACGAAAGGACTTAGTTCCCATCACACCTGCAGTGAACCTTATGTACACAATGGAACACTGGTCAAGTAAATCATCAATCCTGGGAAGATGATACCTGTTCTTGATTGTGATTTTATTTAAGGCCCTAAAGTCGACACACATTCTCCATGTCCTATATTTCTTAGGAACTAAAATTATGGGTGAACCACATGGAGATGAACTGGGTCGAATTAAACCTTTTTCAACCAGCTCTTAGATTTGTTTCTTTATTTCTTCATTCTCTATTACTGACATGTGATACATTCCGACATTAGGAAGAGGAGCATCTGACATCAACGGTATCTCATGTTGTATTTCTCATTTAGGAGGAATATGTTTTATTTCTTTAAATAGACTTTGAAATGACTCTACCACTTGAACCAAAATATCTCTAAATTGAGATTCACAACCTGAAAAATCATCATGAAGATCCTTATGTTGTTCTTTTACAACCATGAGTATATATCTCTTACTTGAACTTATTAAGCGCTTCATCTGATTAGCATTAACTAAATGCAAGTGAGTTTTGAGTTTATGTGCCCGAACGATGCATTCAATTCCATCTTTATGCCCTTTCCTATGAAACAATGCATCACGATCATAGAGATAAGGACTCCCTAGCACTATTCCAGATATGTCTAACGGTATCACATCTAAATCCACTTCATCAATGTAATTAGTTGTGATGGAAAATTTTAAATGATACTGCTTTGTGACATTAATCTGAGTTTTTTCCTTTAACCATCCTAATGGGTATGGTTTTGGATGATTATGTGTTTTCAAACCCAATTTCTTAACTAATGATTCATATATTAACTTTTTCCTGTGACCCACTATTAAACAATGTATCTATTTTCGTGTGCTTAGAAGTTACCCTTACGTGAAATAACTCAACTCTTTTATCTTCATCTAGATGTTTAATTTTTGAAGAAGCAAAAGTACTTGAACTTGAACTAGCGTCAGAATTTTTGCCTGTCGTAACCATTGCGGTTATTTTCCCTTCATCACCTAAATTGGAGCCCAAGTATTTTTGGATTGTTGTCGAAGCATTCTTTTCACCTTTCTTATTTTGGAACTTCTTTGGCTTGAGTTCTGGGTGAAGTTTCCAACATCTAGCTTCATCATGTCCGATCCTCTGGCAGTGAGTACAGGTAGGTCTTTCATCTTCCGTCTGAGTTGTAGTTGTCTTCTTTCCCTTCGATCTGCCCTTCTTATTGTTATCTTTGGTTTCCAACTGTTTGGATGTCTTTGGTGAAAACTTGAATGGGATTCCACCTGATTCAACATGTATGGCTTGAACACATACTTCATCAAAGTCATTAGGATTGAACATCAATAATGTATGATGTAAATATGAATGTAAATTGCCAATGTACTTCAATAAATTTTCTCGTGTATCCAAAGGAATACCAAGTGCTAACGCTTTCTTCCTAAACTCCAGAGTAAATTCTTGAACATATTGTCCCTTATGTTAGCCCCCCTATGAAATTATTGACAAGCAAGCTGGGGGCTATGGCATTTTGAAGACCTCCAAGGAATGCATCTCCCCTGAAGACACATCATCCTTGAGGTCTCTCTGTGCTTTGCCTTATACAAGTCCCCTCTGTTGTTTTCCATCTAAAGCCTCATTGGTTATAAAATTATGTTCTTCAAAGGGCCTGTTATTATCCCCTGTCCCCCTTGGTCAGGGTCCCCTTTCTTTCCCCCCCAATTCCCCTTGTCTGTTCCTGAAATCTTCCCTAATATCCCTGCACCCTTTGTTTTCCCTAATTCCCCCTTTAAATCCTATTATTACCCTTTGTCTGGCCTTTTTCACCCTTCATCCCCCCATCGTTGCCCTTGGCTGGCCTTAAAACACTTTGGAAATGGGCCATAAAATCATAAATTTCATTGAAAATGGGTTAAAAAACCCACTTCCGACTATATGATAGGCCTTAACCCTTTTCCCGCTAGCCCCGCGCTCCTTTACCTTCCACAAAACCCATCGCTGTGACCGGGTTCTAACACTGAAGGGCTCTTACGATATTTTTTCATCGGGCGCATCCTCGACCATCGATCCTGACAGATCGGATGGCCAGCATTTAATCCGCAGCCTTCGCGCTTTCCCCCGTTCAAACCTTCGAAAAAAACAGCTGGTTTCTATCGCACCACCCTTGCGCGCTTGGTGGTTTTCTCCTATCACCTAGCGATTCCACTCAGCTCTTGACACGTGGCCCCGACATTGTTTTAAAACCGCCGGTTCATCGCACATTAACGTTCGGTACATGATGCCGAGCGATATGCGTAATAACCTTCTGATCCAGAGCCCTTCATCCGACGGTTGACGATCGACAAAGATGCACATTGTTTAACCCCCGATCGTCGTACCCCTGGCCCACGGTCTATCGCTCTCCGACGTGTTTCCACCGTTGATCTCCGCCGAGATCTGACGGTCCAGATTTGTTCACCCGCCACTGACTTTTCCACTATCCCCAGTCCCGCCACGTCACCTCCACGTGCATCCTCCGTACATACCCCCGTTCCATTGCATATAATCATTCATTTTCATGTTTTTTAATGTTTTTTCTGTTCAAACTCTGCTATGCAAGACCGCCACCTCTGCTAGAACAATTTGTCACCATTTTTCGCGATTTCTCCCCCAGTTTATCATCTATACGGCCATTTTCATTCTCCGCACTGCCTCCATCACCCCGTCCAAGGTTTTTCTTGACAGGTTGCGTGTTTTTGCAGGTTTATCAGCTGGTCATGGTCCGCCATGATTATACAGCGTTTAATGCAGCAGCCAAGAATTCTGTGCACGGGAAATTAATGCATAAGCCAGTTTTTTGCATCGGCAGAGCCTTTCTCCATTGAAGGACAGAGTTTAAGCTCTACAAACCCTGTCCAGAACCATTAAAGCTCCATTTGCGCCATCAATGTAGCAGCAGTGACCTCAAGGTACGCAAACGCAAATATTTAGGCCTCA
Organism: Pinus albicaulis; assembly: GCA_034641835.2. Lineage (NCBI taxonomy): Eukaryota > Viridiplantae > Streptophyta > Pinopsida > Pinales > Pinaceae > Pinus > Pinus albicaulis. The sequence goes on along the minus strand of CM076584.1, from coordinate 1,504,670,654 downwards.
AACTCAGGATTAAAGCATTATGATGAGGATTAAAGGGCTCAATCCAGTTTTTCAGAGGTGAAGCATCATATTGAAGACCCCGAGGACCTCTCAGAGATTAAATGCAAGGGAAGCCATATCACCAGGGTTTTTTCTACAGCAGCAGCATGTTTTTCTTCATCAGAGGACAAAACGCCCATGCGGTTTTGATTATGCATCGTGTCCCTGAAGTTTCCTACCCTGACCGCAGTCCTACAGGATCAGGAGCATTTGTTACACAAGTACGACATATTTCACTGTTTCTTATTTTATTTCTGTTATTTCACCACATGTACCACACAGTACTGCAGTCAGAACGCCTAAGCCATACCACGGATAAATGCAGAGATTTAAAGCAGGATGGGTTTCGGCCCTCTATTCTTTTCTGTGTTTAATGTTACATTTAGTGCTCACCTACCTCCTCAGTCGATCTTCTATTCATCCTCCGCTATAAAACGCAGAAGGAAATTATTGTAAAGGTTGTTGATTGGATATCAGAGAAATGCAAGCATTTTCCTCTTGAGACAAGCTCTATATGTAATATTGTAAGATAGGTTGAGATTTGATGTATTCAAACTGAATGTTCAAGCTATGGGCAATGATGTACCTGATTGGTGTTGTTTTTAATATGACAATCACATTTCTTTGGATACTGATCTAAAGCAGCTGGTGATTTTTTCCTATCTTTGTGTTTGAGTTCATTTCATTCCATTTCTACTGGCTCGCATCAGAAGTTTGGCATAAGATTTACCCTTGATAGGTACCTTATGTTGCTGCTCTCCCAGCCTTTTATGTTTTCTGCTTATATGTGTATCTGAATATTGATTTCAATTGATTTAACCAGTGTAGTGGATGTTTTTTCCTGTTCTCTGATGTATGAATTAATGAAATCCATGTTTAGATGTTCTTGTTAGGATTTATGGATGAGTTGAGAACACTGGGAGGTCTAGAACCCTGTCTCTGCCTCACTAGGATCTTTCCATCTCATTAAACCTTTCTAAGATCCCTTCTGCTAAACTTATCCTTGTTTTTCCTTGGAGTTGCTAAAGCAGAACTGGAGTTAAATGACCTCTGGTCCGATCTATAAGCAGCCCCTTTGTCCTACTTTGAGAGTTGTCTCTGAGTACATCCAAGAAGGTCTGGAGTTAAATGACCTCTGACCTGATCTATAGACAGAAATTTGGCTGTTTTTCCTTCTTTCCCTCTCACTCATTTTCAGTCCTTAATGTTCCATTCCATCAATCATCTTTTTAGATCCAAATTCTCTAGATAACTAGCCCAACTGAAAGCTTGCACATTGAACACAAGTAAACCCTTTCTTGACTCCATTGCCCAATGGCCTTGATGTTTTCTGAGTTATCTACCTTGGCCTAAATTTTCCTCTTTGCTCATCCTTGTCTTATATTGGACCCTTCTTTCCTGATTCCCAACAACCAAACATAAACAATCAAACAAACAAACCATGTGCCTATAACTAGCCTAAAACCTTAACATTTGAGCTTCAAAGACATAAAACCTTTGACTATAATAGAGAGATCCCTCTCTGGACCTATGAGGGCTAGATCCTAAGGTCTGAAAGTGGTTCTATGTTGTCTCATCTTTTGGTCTTGTCAACCTGGCCAAAACATGGGAACCCCAACACCTTACCTTGTCGCAAACTCTGCCAATCAATAATAGCTTGCTGTGTGTATCCCAACGGATAGAATTGTTTCCTTGGAGCTTTCAAAAACTTAGACCATTAGGAGATGATTTTACCTTTAAGATTTCAATCTATCTGTGTTTTACTCTCCCCCCATCCTAAGAGTAGCAAACTGGATTTTTGTCTTATCATCAGAAATTTTCTGAATCCTACAATACACTTCTATCTACTTAATCCAATTATCTAGTTTCTTTGGGTTCATTTCACCATCATAAATAGGTAATTCAAAATTTACATCAAGTTTCAAAAGATATTTCTGAGGTTTCTTTTCTGTTTCATAATCTGAACTAGAAGAAGAAGATGATGATGATGATGGAGATGATGGAGGAGAAGGAGGTTTATCAGCTTTTCCTTTACCCTTGTCCTTCTTCGATGCCTTTGACGAAGAAGCTACATCTCTTGAATTCTTATCTTCGTAGAGTTCTCCCAACATCTATTGCACGTTCAAAAACATTTGCTGAACTTGATTCTCGTCCATGGGCTTCACTTCAAGAGTTTCACCGGTTTCAGGTCTTGTAATCGTCGATTGATGAACGACTTTCTGCTTTCCAATCTCTGGATTGAACTCCTCAAGCGCTCCTCCACATTGCAATCCCAACCTGGTTAACATCTACTGGCAAAAAGACTAAAAAGCACAGCTTGCTCTGATACTAAAATATATGATCTGAATGTGATAGCTATTAAGTGCTAAAATAGTATTGATTAGTTTCCATTAGTGAATTGATTGTTAACTGAATTGATTAATATGGAAGACTGAAGGAAATCATTTACGACTTAAACCAACAACATGAAAATACAACAAAGAATAGAGAGAAGAGACAACAAACATTGATTATAGAGTTCATTCCTGGTAGACTACATCTCTGGGTCCACTTTCAAGATGGGCGTCTACTTTTTTAGGATAGATATGAGGAAATATTTACACAGAAAATACACCACACTGATTGTGCTCGCAGGCACTTCTGATCACTTACAATAAATCTATCTCTTTGAGCTTTTCAACGCCTGTATCTACGCCCAAATCTGCCTTTCGGATGACCACAAAACACTAAAAACAAAACTTCCTCTCTCGCTCTTGATTTGAATACAAAATCACTCATGTCTTCATAGAGGAAAAATGTCTTGGTTTATAAAGCCTGGTCTTCGAAGTCCTTGAAGATAAATTAGGAAGGTGGTTAATTAAATCAAGTGGATCGATGGTCTCATTCTTGTGTGGAGGTGACACTTGGTGTATAGGATAATGTGGTTTAATTACATCCTTAGCATAAATTTGATAAAAATCCAGAAAAGGACTTTAGGATAAAATATTATCCCCGATGGTCAGCTAACGGCTCAGACATCGAGCTGACAACTTGCATGTGATCAGGCACAGCCTAACATATTGCGGTCAACACCGACGGTTGTGGTCAACTAGTGGATAATGTTATCCAATGTGATATCCTGAAACTCCGATGGTCACGCCTTAGTTCCGCAGTTACAATATTTGTCATTTTCCATCACAGTTTCAATTGGCCTATTCACAAGCTGACAGCTCCGACGTGGTTACATCTAACGATTAGCTGATGTGTGGGTTTTAAAATTTATTATAAAGTTTTATTACATAGTCTCGAAATGGTTTTAGCTTAGGTTTTTAGTGCTAGGTTTATGTTTTAGACCTTAGGTCTATTTTGGTTACGTTAGATTGTTAACACTTGATCCTTAGGACCTAAGACTTAGAATTTATGTTTTTCATTATAATCAAAGTCTTAGATGTGTAGTCTTAGATCTAGGGTTAGTTTTTACACTTGTAAGGAATTTCACCATAGGATTTAGCTGCATGTCACCATATGAATACCACAACCAAGTTCGAACCATGACAATATGACTCTCATCCGAACACTGGAGGATGAACTGAACGATTTGAAGACTGAATCAGACATTGGACAACTGGAGCTGGCTGGACCTCACTGTTGATCTATATTGAAACAAGATCCTCCTGGATCACCTCAATCTAACGACTGTCATTTCCATTGGATCCCAACATGCTCACCCTTTAACATGCTTCCCACAATTTGATAGATCTAAGTTCCACTTTTTGGCACGATTCCATCCAAGCTCTTCAACATTATCCTTTTGTGGCCCCTTTCTCGAGGTCATGGATCACCCCCACAACCCATAGCTCAATGCCACCTTCAAGGCCTATGGCTCGTGGCTCATGGCTTGCGGACAACCTATCCACGACGCCTCGTTACCACCTTGCCTATGTGCCTTATGTCAATGGTGCCACAGCTTATGGCCATTCCTCCATGACATCATGGCCCTCTAAAACCTTCCATGAAACCTTCCCCTCTGAAACACTATAGCCATTCATATTCCACCCATATCTATTCAACATGCCCGAACCACTCAACAACCATAGTTTTACATCTAACTTTTCTTTTTCAATTGAAGAATTCATGCCTGGAGTAGTTCTCTGACATACATAATCTTGCCCAAGATTGGACCACATGAAATGTGGATACCAAACCTCTCCACCTAACCATTATACCACATCCTTGAGACTAGCTTTACATCTAACTATTTTTGTACCATATGAGCACCAAATCATTCCTTGGAAAATAAATATTATTTTCCTTTTAATGCCTTAGGTATTAGACAATCTCCTTTATATAGTTGTTGGTTCTTAAGACACAATCACTTGGCTGTGAAAGGAATCAATGCTTAAGACAATTTTAGAAATATATGTCACAAAATTAATTATATCAGGTGGTCCTTGTTCTATTGTAATATTCCAAATTTTTCCTGCAATAAATTGGAATATTAATTTTGTCTATTTTCACTTAGGAGTTGAATAATTGGGTGAGAAGGCCCATTCATAACAAAAATATGGATAAAATCCCTCTAGTATGAAAAGGGATCAGCCTTGGAACTAGATTTCACACCCTCATGTGTGAAAGGAGACATTTGCAAAAAGGCTAGGTCAAGTTTGACCAAGTCAAACAGCACTGCCTAAAGAGGTGTAGATTGCTTAAGAAGACAACGCAGATAAGAAGGAGGGAAGTTTCCTTGATGGAGGAAACCCTAAAGAGTGGGACCCATGGAGAGGGAGATTTCATTGTATAAAAGGAGGGCAAGCCAGCCATTTTTATTCATGCATATGATTATATATTTCTTGCTTGCTTAGACTACTTGCAGTCCCAGCAGTTTAGCTGAGTTGATGTGCTACTGAGCACAAGGATCTCCTATTTAGGAATCCTTCTCCTTTCTTGATAAGCCTCTTGAAGGATTTGTACAGATTTGCCTCACATCTAGGCTTGAGGCCAAGCATCCTCCTCCAGGACAACATTATTACTATAGCAGCATAATTCTATGTTGTAGGGTGTTGCAGTGAGGAGTCACAACACCTCTTCCATCACTTTTTTTTCAGAGGGAGAGTCTTTCTTTCCTTTGGAGGATCAGTTTGGAAGCCATTGGAGCTTATTGCAGATCTTGGCATTGGGCCAAATCATTCTTTTTCCCCTACAGTGCAGTTTGCTTCAGTAACTGTGTTATTTTCATAGAGCGCTTGTTGTGGGGTTTTGCAATGTTGATCGAAGGGTGAGATATTCAGTGTAAGGATCAGACTTCCACTTGAGAGATCCATTGGAGGAGATATTGATATCAGATGTAGCATATTTAGTATTATCCATCCATTTCCATTTTCTGAGTTGCAACTGCTACCCAGCAACTCCAACATTTTTTCCATTTTGTATATTTCAGCCAATCCTTCGGAGGATTGTTGTATTATTGTTTCCAGGGGTTGAGAGCTTGCTCCCCCTTATTTATTGAGCCATACATTGTCATATATTTCTATTATTATGTAATATGGAGCAGTACCTCTTATAAACTGCATCCTCTTAGCCTGGGTTTATGCAAATATAGCAGTGTTCTTCCATTTCATGTACATGTCTTGCTGAGGCTTGAATCTCCTTTCTTGAGTAGATGTTTCCTCAAGAATTTGTACTCTCTAAACTTCTATAACATTATTTTTTGGCTATCTATATATTCTTGTCTCACAGCTAATAAACTAACGTTATTGATCTATTGTATGTTCATACATTTGTTGCAGTCCCTTCATCGTGCACTTTTGAGGACATCTAAGTGTGGGAGATATGTTTAACCCACTTAGAAGGATTTCTTGGAGCCTCCTCTTGGATTTAGCACTTAGAAACATTTTTCTAAAGGATCCAGTTCTTGGTTTCAATTCCTGTAGTAGCCATTACTGGAAAATTTGTTTTCCAGTCATGCCTTGCTAGCTGTTCCAGATTTGGAATATTATAGTAGTATCGAAGCAACTTTCTTGGCTCAGCCTATGAGTCTTAGCCCAAGAAGATAAAAATGATGAAGAAGATGAGATTACTCTCATTAGTATTAGATCCATAGAGAACCTCTCCAAAGATGTCAAGAAGATTGAAGAAGAGGAAGAGGAAGGACCATGCACTTCCTATTCTCATCAAGAAGAAGACAAGCATGAAGGACACTTGGATTACCAGATTCTAAGTGATTACCTTGTTGAGTACAGATCTCAACCTAGAGCCTTCAAGGAGACTCTAGCTTTCCCTCATTTCATCCAGTTGAAGGAAGAGAAGATACCTTGAAGCAGAAGAGAAATTAAAGGCAATATATTTATGTTGTCTACCTTTGATGGGTTATCTACAGCAAGAACTTGGGTGAGAAAGTTGGAGGCATTTTTCCTAATACATCCTGTAGCAAGGAAATAAGTTGTTGAAATCTCCACACTGCACTTGGAGGGTGAATCCTATGATTGGTGGAGCAACCACTTGAGCCATGCAAGGGTGAAAACTTTTGTAGAGTTCACTAAAGGGTTAATCAAAACCTTTGATGGAGAAATAACAAAGAAAGAGAAGCTCACACCACCACTTGAGGAGCCTTCTGATAACGTTGTCACACTCATGGAGGAGCAACCACGTGAATCAATAGTTGGGGTAGCCAACATTATGGAGGAAGGAACTATTGCAGCCCTACAAGAAGTTCCCAAACATCATCGAGGTATGAAAATATTTCCACAATCTATTGTTGCGGCAAATTCTTTTGATAATTGTGGAGATTTACTTTTACATGACCAAGGGTAAAATCCCATTGCTACTATAGAGCAACTTGGTTGCTCTGCGTTGTGCAACATGGAAACATTCAAGGAAGAAGAAAACCATCATTCTCATGAGCCATTGTTGGATTGTTCATCACACTTCAGGTTGGGGTTTGAAGACTTGAAGGAAGATAGTAGACATCTTGGAGTGAGAAACCCTTTCTCCTTTCAAGATGACACTTTCTCAATGAGCTCCTCTCAGCTCAAAGAGGAACTTATACTTTCAGCAGATCGAAGACCTCATTGGTTTTGGAAGACTATTGTTGAGAGGGAGGTCTCACTGGAGAGATCTCATTAGAGGTGCACTTCAACAAACCATGGAGTGCAAAGATTTTCTTCTTTTCTCATAGGAGCAGATAGAAGATGGAGGACATCTTAGGATGGATAACATCTCTCATGATTTTTTTGGACATTCCTTGAGCCATACACATCATGATGGGAGGTTTTTTCCTACCACTTATTTGGGTCCTTATAGGGTCTCATTGATCCTTGAGAAGGTTTCATTTCAAAATCCCATGAAGTGCAAAGACAAAGATTTGGTTTGGGAGGATGGTAGCTTTCATGGGAGGAGTACCAAGATGAAGAGAAGGAGAAAGCATCCACAAGTGATTGAGTGGATGTGGTTGATGAGCAAGGAGCTGGGAGGCTACTTGAAAATTTATGATACCAGGCAACAGGAGGCTTGGCTGCGCTGGTTACTCTTGAAAGAGTTTGGCCATCACTTGGCATACACTCTTCCTAAGAGTAGGAGGATGGAGGAGAGATGGCAGGGTACTTTCATATTTGAGCAACAAAGAGTATGGATGCATGGCGTTGGTATGATCTTCATATCCTTCATTATGTTCTCATCACATGATCTGTATGATGGAAGTATGGGGATGCAGCAAAATATTTTGTTGCTTTGCTTGTTCTTGGGAGAGCAAGAGAAGATTTTCTCTCACACTTTGCATGATGTTACAGAAGGAGAAGATGGCCTTATCTCCTTGGATTTAGATGATGGAGAGGTACTTACACCTTGGGAGGAACTTCTCATGCATTGTAGCATTATGGGAGATATATTTGATATGGATCATGTCAAAGAACAGAGCTTTGTATTGACAGAAGCTTATTTGCATGAGCTCACAGCGCTATCACTTGGGAGCATAGACTTATGGATGGAGTGTCCCCAGGATCACTTCACATCAGATGCAATTGGTGAACAAGGAGGAGATGATGATGATAGATTAGTGCGTAGAGGCATATATCACTATGAAATATTCTTCTTGACTTGGATTTCCAAGCATGGGCAGGATTATCTTCTTACAGCATATGGACCATTCTTCTTCATAGCATGCCAAAACACTATGGAGGACTCACTCATGGATCCATGTACCATCTTACTTCTGGCATATGGTAAGAAGCTTGTCTATATATTCATTGATTTTCATACTCTTGCCATTACTATGCAATGCATTGCTCCACAAGAGGGCAAGCTTTTTACATTGCTCCATGTTCATTATTGGGCCAATCTATATGATGGAGGCAACCATATTTTATGTGGCCTTGGGAAAATGTTTTATCATCACATGTTGGTTCAGTTGTTGCACTTAAACATTCACCATATGAGGACATGCATGACTAACCATGTAAAAAGAAACATTTTGCCTTGTATTTTTTTGAAGCAGCAGTTTGGAAAACTGCGCTGTCACTATTTGGAAAGTTGTTGGTACCTTCTTGCGTCACATGAAACCTTCAGCACTTTCCACATTTTATTGATGGTCATGATTTCATTTGCTGATATGGATTTGATTTGTATTGGAAGCATGATTGGGAGATTTACACATGAGTTGGATGTGTCCTTGAGGGGAGAAAATTCCCACATTTTCTGCACTACATGTTCTAATGAGAGCATGGGAGGAGATATGGCCACCACAGCTACATATGTGTTCTCTTTTGAGGTGGACCATGGACTTGATAGTCATCCATTGTATAACCATGGGCAAGTGCTTGATCATGTATTGTTGTTACATTCAACCATTTACTATCCATTAGTAGATGCGATGATTCTTGTATGTTACTTGCTGTTGGAACGAGGTCTCCTAACAAGCTGCGAAATTGGTCCATTTTTTATATTTTTGGTTATATTTAGCATAGCGGAGGGGTTTTGGGGCGGGTAAAAGCCCCGAACGTATTGTAATGGGTCAAAGTATAAATAGAGATGCATTTTGTATTGTAAAGGATAGGATATGATGAGCTATTGATGCGATCTGTTGTTTAAGCTATATGTCTAGGTTTTGGGGAACGGACTCCTACTAGCTGTGTGTGCGGAGATCCAAGTCCAGCTGTGTGTGGACCCTACTGCTGTGTGAGTAGGTTGGGAAGGGAATTGGAATTGTAAGGAAGAATTGATGAATGAATGAATGCGAAAGATTGTTAGAGAACTGAATCTATGAGTATTGTTATATGAATTACTAGTAATTGTTGTATTATGAGTTTCTGTCCTTAAGCTGCGAAAGATATGTGTACTGTGTTCTTGGATCTAGATCTGTTATGTTCTGTTTATGTACTACTGTGTTGATGATATAACAAGCATATAACTATAGATCTAGTGCACATGGATGCGAATAGAGACCTAATTAACTCTGCATAGAATAAGGTAATCGGGGATTACAGGACCTAGCACTGCTCTGCTTGCTTTACCCATCCTTTCTTAGGGTGCAGAAACCTGGTTCCAGCACCCACCCATACTACTTCGGGTGAGACTTTGACCTGTGAAAGCAGGTCACTGCCAAAAGGGCCAATAGTATAGGGTTTTGTTGGCAAACCTTGCTTAACCGAACCTGGGTCAAGACCCCTCGAGCCAAAAAATGGTTCCATTGCCGGGATCGGAAGAAGTCTGAGAGAGGAATTGGGTAATGAAAAGAGAATACTGGAAGCCTGAAAGAAAAGAGATCGAAGATTGGTTCGAAACACAGATCCAGGAGTTCGCAGTAAAAGAAAACCGCAGTGAAAAAGTAACAGCAGAAAGGTGGAAAAATAGGTACATTCTTACTGAAAGCTACGAAATATTATTTGTAACCTTTGCAATTGAACTCCAAGAGTGGCTGGCTAGGCTTGTGGAATTATAGAAGTGCTGGAAGGATGAGTGAGTCACTCAGTGGACCCCAAAGCTGCTTGAGCAGCTAGAAAAAACTGATAATAATATCACACGCATGGTGGATCACTGGGTGGATAGTGTGCTAGGAGGATTTGTGATGGAATTTGCCATTGATCATTTTGTATCATACTCTGAGGCCGAACGACGATTCTTCAAAGGATTCTGAGGCAAATTTCTGAGGACGTTACCGTTGCTGATCAAGAAATTATTGTGCGAAAAGAGCATTCTGTGTAGTCATACTGACTGAATGACCTCGGATCTAGAAGGGAGCGCGACCCATAGTGTTAAATACTATCGGACCAACCTTGACGAAGGGAGATCCACCTACAATCCATTGCAGGAACCAGCTGCACAAGATTCCCTAGCTACATCACCAACCCGGCTGCGCAAAGGTAAGAATTCGCATATACCGCCACCCTCCATAGAGAGTGATATGGCTGCAGATTTGAAACTACCTACCTTCAAGGGGGTAGGAGATGAGGATATGGACCGATTTTAGTTCATTGCAAACTCTGTATGGACTGCGTAGAACATGGCGAGTGATACGGTAAAGAGGGTGCAACTGTCATTAGCCTTCGAGGATAGGGCCCTGGACTGGTATATGCAGTATATTGCCCAGAATGGGGGTGCATCTATTCAAGATATCAAGGACGCTTTGAAACACCAATTCAGGAAGCCGAAATATTATTCCCAGTTGGTAGCAGAAGTAAAGTACTTCAAACAAGGTGCATGTGAGTCAGTATGGGAGGTTGATCAGTGACTAAAGAAAGTAATCAGGGAAGGAGGATTCAAATATGATGATAGACAGCATACAAAATGGTTCATCGCTATGTTTTTACCTCACCTGCGCACGCCAATGAGTCATCAGACCTTTGAGTCATAGGATAAAGCTGTGGAAGTCGCTATGAAACTGGAGGCCACCCCCCGGGAGGATACATCCGTAGGGGTGCAACAAATCTAGGAACAACTTGGGGCTATGCATATGGAGATACAGAACCTACGAAAAGAGCGAGGAAAGGATGTTTGTGCATATCTCTGGTGCATACGATGCCGGGTTTCTGGCCATATGAAGGATCAGTGCCCTCTATCAATAGATTACATGCAAGCAGGAGGACCTAGTCTGGTACGCCCAGGGGTAAGTAGGGAACCCGTCCTATTACGGCCAGGTTCAAGCGGACCTGCACTATGGTGTGATGATTGTCGGGTAGCAGGACTGCATGATACAAACCATTGTCCTCAATTAGGTGTGTATGTCCCAGAACTAAAGAAACAATGGTGTTGATTCTGCCGATCAGTGGGACATGATGAGCAGAACTGTCGGACTTATGACTTAATGATGGATCAGGGAAACTTATATAGGGTACAATCAGACCTTTCGTCACCAAGACTTTCTGCATACTTTGGAGGATCACCGGCTTGAGGCAGAGGAGGTCGAGGAGGAAGCGTAGGATGAGGACATGGGCAGATAGTCTATTATAACTGTGGGAAAGTAGGGCACTTTGCTAGAGAATGCCCAAATCCCACCAGGAAATCATGCAAATATTGTAGGTAGCTGGATCATGAGGTAGAGGACTGCCCAATTTTAATAGCCAAAATGCAGGAAAAGCAGCCCACCCCTATGCAGAACGTACAAAGAGTTAAATCCAAGCTAAGAAAGGCAGATCCCTATGTAAAATTCATGACACGCAGCGGGTTGGTCACCCAGGGATAAAAATAGGAGCTTACCTCCCAGGAAGGGGTGCCTTTCAAAGAATAGACACCACCGAAAGTCTCTACGCAGTTGCCAACGCAACCTTAGATAGAGGAAGGGGTTGAGCCCTTTTTAAAATCATGTATAAATTTTTTGTGAAATCCGTAGGCTGTAGGAAATCTCCAAACACTACTGAATACCTGTGTCGTTCGGACCAATTTGATCCCTAAAACCAAGGATGTACACAAATTATACAGCTATAAGAAGCGCACTGAAAGAGAGATGCGATTGACTGCACAAATTGGTGACTACGAGATGGATCAGGTTATCTTAGATCTGGGGTCGGATGTGAATGTATTACCAAATCAGACATGGCAACAAATGGGGGAACCTAAATTAGAATGGTCCACCATCCAGATGCGAGTGGCCAATCAATAGAAAATCATCCCTCTCGGGAGGTTACCAAAGGTCATGTTTGACATCGCAAGGGTAAGGGTCCTAGCTGATTTTGAAGTCATTGAAATTGTGGAAGATGCGGATCCCTACCCTGCGCTCCTTGGACTAGACTGGAAAATTGACATGGGGGGTGTCATCAATCTCAAGAAACGTAGCATGGTGTTTGAAAGAAAAGGTACGTGTGTCATAGTACCACTAGACCCGGCAGAAGGTGCATGGTATACAGAGCCAGCCTATGAGGAAGAGGAATTAGATCACATTTATAAATTAACTGCACAGGATGAAGATCGGGTTAACCCCACATATGAAGGGATGCTTTGCTTGGAAAAGGATAGTGAATGTTTTTCTAACTCTGATGAGGAACTGGAAAATTGGCAAGGTTGATTACACAAAGTTTCGACGCTCCGATGTCTTCAGACCGTCAGGAATTTTTGGCGCATCTCTACCACGGAAAGGAACTTACCTTTCCAGGAGGACGCAAATGATAATCAGGAGACGGTTAAACCTCAGATTCCCATGGAACACAGGCTCAGGCACTGTCACTAACATTGCGCGGAGCACCTACGCAAGAACCGGTATTCTTCGCTCAGGGGAAGTATTGGAGAAGGGTGATCCTATGCATAGGGACCCCATTTTCCCGATGGACTCCGAGGTCAATCGACCTATGCGAACACTTGCTGACATACCACACTCGAGGGTGCAATCAACCCTTGCACAGTCAAGCTTGTCGGGGTACCACTGCCCTAGGCATGCGTCAGATTACGGACCTGCCCGGACCTACGTGTAATTTGAATAATTTTCGAATGCCTCAAGTAATAAATGGCACAAGGATGTGTGACGCAGCCCTCTGGTGCACAGACGTTCCAACCATGGGTGAAGTGCATGGCTCGAAAAGACCGATGACCAATTTGCAGACATGCCTCGCGTCGACCTTTACTCAGGATATGCAAATGACATACAGGCATCATCCATGGTCTGACATTTTGTGGAAACGACCTTAGGCACGTACGAGGACCGTTAGCACATCCCAATTTAATAAAAAAGGGATCCTACAAGTATGCACAATTGGCAGCAGATTATCAATGTAGCCATTTATGGTAAGATTGACCCACTTGATTGATGGTCAGTCTCACAAATGGGCTAATCCACCATTAAATAGCTCCGGACGGTGTGCGGGTGGTTGGATACTTACCCACTAGGCTATTTATTCACCCTACAACATGCTCCCGCTATTTGTGTACTGGATTTTTGCGCTCCTTAGCATTCTCTGGGTTGCTCGATTTCATGTTGCTAGGATGGACCCAATCAGAGAGCCTAGGGGTGCTGAGTGCAGTCACAGGGGTGAACGCTGGCTCTCGACAGAAAGGATTGTCCGCGAGCCACGCACAGCAGGGACGCCATGATACAGGGACATGCTGCGGCTTCTTCGCGACTCCAGAACACTGCCCAGACGAAGCAATGTGTGTTCCCTCCCTCTAATTTCCCTCATCGCTGCTTCTAACCCGACTACAAAGGACATCCAAATAAATTTACCCCAAATATATCGCACAGAGCTACAAGGACTGAACACCAGAGTCTTGCACGAAGTCCGCCACCGTGCACGAGCCAAGTAACAACAGTATGACATACCTCAGGAAGTACGTGACCAATGACTTGCAATGGTCACAGAGGCAACGCAGATTATTCAAGAACAGCTGACGTAAGGCGCAAAACTGGTTGGAATAGCTACCCAACTATGGACGGCCCTCCAGCACCATTCCACGCTTTAGCATATCCAGATGAAACTACAGCAGGAGAAAGCTGCTATGGAACAAGTTAGAGCCTCCTCACCCGCCACCGTCTCTGCTCAGCGTCGAGCCATCTTGGATAGGATTGAGAATCTATACCACAACAAGCATGTCACCCAGAAATGATTGAAACCATGGAGTGACACCCCACTCCAGCTTGCTGAAGACACTCAGTCTGCCATTGCACACCTCCACCAGCTATTAGAACGGGTTATCGCGGCTCCAAATGGCCCTGCCTCCCTGACACTGGTCAAAATTGCACAACATGTTGTGGCCCAGAGTAAGGATGTGCTCCCACCGCTCCTTTGCACTCTGGCGACCCTGCATGCGCAAGTCAAATTCTCACCACTGCAGTGACTCAGGACGAGTCACAAGATTGTGTTGGGGGATTTTTGGAACGGGGTCTCCTAACAAGCTGCGAAATTGGTCCATTTTTTATATTTTTGGTTATATTTATCATAGCGGAGGGGTTTTGGGGCGGGTCAAAGCCCCGAACGTATTGTAATGGGTCAAAGGGTAAACTAGGGGTCCGAAAACCATGGGTTGCGGACCATAGGAACGTTGAGGCTAGATTGTTATAAATAGAGATGCATTTTGTATTGTAAAGGATATGATATTATGAGCTATTGATGTGATCTGTTGTTTAAGCAATCTGTCTGGGTTTTGGGGAATGGACTCCTGCTGGCTGTGTGCGCAGAGATCCAAGTCCAGCTATGTGCAGACCCTACTGTTGTGTGCATAGGTTGGGAAGGGAATTGGAATTTTAAGGAAGAATTGATGAATGAATGAATGTGAAATATTTTTAGAGAACTGAATCTGTGAGTACTATTATATGAATTACTGGTAATTGTTGTATTATGAGTTTCTGTCCTTAAGCTGCGAAAGATATGTGTATTGTGTTCTTGGATCTAGATCTGTTATGTTCTTTTTATGTATTGTTGTGTTGATGATATAACAAGCATATAACTATAGATCTAGTGCACGTGGATGTGAATAGAGACCTAATTAACTCTGCGTAGAATAAGGTAATTGGGGATTACAGGACCTAGCACTGCTCTACTTGCTTTACCCTGTTGGTATCCTGTATTTTGATAGATTGGCTAACCAAAAGACAAGGCAACATCAGAACCAATCTTTAGAGTTCCAGGAGCTAGTCCTCCTGTTCTCAGAGAGGGATCTCTCAAATGTTTAGCAAAGATATGTCTTATTTTATTTAAAGTATTGATTTTATACTAGTTATTAAGTGCAAGTGATTGTTTGGTTTGTTTCTTTGGTTGAATTGATACAACAGAATATGAAAGGTCTAGGAAATATAGGTAGAAAGAAGAAGTGTCAGTTTCATTGGGCAATGGAGTCAAAATGAAGTTGGTAACAGGCTCATAAGTGGATATGGGATATCAGAGGGAAAATCTAACTTGGCCACAGGATCCTTTAGTTTGTGAATGAGATGGACATTAATGGTTTGAAAAGAGAGTTTAAATTCTCAAAAAAGGGAACTTAAAAACATGACTTGAACATAAAGAGGTATTTGATAGACAGGGCAAACCATAAATTCTACAAACCACCCTTTAAGCAAATAATGACTTCAAGACAACTTTTAAAATGAAATATAAGATTCGAGGAACTCCCTATTTCCTCAAAGATTTTATTTCAAAGGAATTATAAAACATGAAAGATTCACTGATAATTGCAGTCATAGAAGAGGGAGCACCTAATACATCTATGATCACAACTATAAAGACCTTTAAAAAAACTGTTTAAGCAGGGACAAAGGGTATGATCAAAACAGGCCTCTTTGGCTAACTATAAACAACGGTACTTCAAAGGGAGACTTCAATAACAACTTTCAAGTGGTAGCAGACAACCAGGGAAAACCATAAATCATGCTGGAACCAAATATTTGAACTATTAGAGAAATAAAAAAGCATGAGGACTGAAGAGAGAGATTAAAGACTCTAAAATACCTCAGTAGAAGAAAACATAAAACAATGAAGGATAAACAGGCCTAAGGTGCTTCCAGGAGTCATTTCTTAGCCTAAACTTTTTATCCTACTGTAGTAAGAAATTATGAAACATAATGAAAACAGGAAAAAAAACAGACAGTTCAGAATTCATCACCAACAGCCAAGCTCAAGGATCCAATGATAGAGCCTTCTCAAGAACAAGCATGTCACAACATTATCAAGCTTCCAAGACTTAAATTTCTTCTTCAACTTCAATAGACTAAGTATTATTTCAGAGAGTTTTCCGTATTACAACTAGTGACCAACCAATGAACTTCTCATCTTCTTCAGAAGTATTTATAGAAGAAATGAGGAGGTGGAAGAGTTTTAGGATTGAAGTGTAATTAATTCTACACTAAATGAAACTCCTAGCCTTGAAAACCATGCAAGGCATAAGGTAGGAAAGCATTGAATTACAACTCTGTTTCATTTAATCTGTTTCTGCTTTTTAAGGCTGAGTGGGTAAAAAGATTGACTATAAGGCACTTTCTTATCTTCAAAATAACTTTACTGACAGTTTAAATTTTTTCCTTTTTCTTGCAATAACTGTTCAGCTGTCTTTAGGCAAATATCTTCTATTAAGGCAATAACTATGCCTTCTTTTGGTTTATTGAGGCTGCAAGTGGATTTTTGGTAACTGGAGAGGATTTAATTAGCCTCTGATGTGGTAGTGGAGGCCCTTCGGACTGATATTTCTCCTTGTTTTCCTTAAAACACTGTTAAGTTTCCTTTGATCTGTGTTTTAGGCCTAATTAGGTTGAAATCTTCATTTCTGGTTTTCATACTATTTTATCTGCGGATTAAACCTTTGATTTCTGAGTTTTCTGCCTTAATCCTTTTTCAATCTCTTATTTAAACCTTTAACACTGATACTCTTTAATCTCCTATCTTCAATGCTGATATTCTTCAATAAATGGGTTCTGACTGTGTTTTTGTTGTGTTGCAGGTGCACGGAGGGTTTTATAAGATTACCAATGCTCATGAGACATGGGTAAAATTGCGATTTGGACCTTGTAGATTCCCTTTTCCTCATGGATAATTTCTTGTGGATTGTCATCTCAGGCTTTCATTTCATTTTAAAAACTGTGGAAAAACCTTTATAACCTGCAAAAAATACACAAAAGTTAAGAAAATCCGTGAAAAAATAGGTTAAGGCTGCTTTGGAGATCTCGGGTGCGAGATTAAATCATGGCCATTGGATGAAAACAACCAACGGTCCAGATTACTTGATGGGTTTCAATTGGGAGGCTTTTGGATGGATGATGGTAAGATTAAGTCCAGACCATCGATCTAGATCAATCAACGGCCAAGATCAATCAGTAGAGCGTTTGGGAGCAAAGGGCAAGGGTGAATGACTTGTTGGTGAAGATTAAATCGGAGCCGTCGATTTGGATTGATCAACGAATATGATCTCTTGATGAAATCATATGGAGAACAATGCAGGGAAAAGACTGGGGATGAGATCTGACAAGAGTCAGTCGATCAAAAGGATGAATGGTCAGGATTGCTTGGTGAACTCTTTCGGGAGTAAATTAAAATGGAAAATGAATGGGGGATGGGTTAAAACACGACCGTCGGATCAAAACAATCGATGGCCAAGATTTAAAGATGAAAATTCAATGCAGTGGAGAAGGTGGTTTGGCGGAAAACCAGAATGGTTTTCGCACAACTCTGAGGCGGTTTTAGATTTTGGTCAAAAAAATGCGATATAGGTCAGCATTTGACACGTGTCCCTCCCAATACCACCCATTTCGCGTAATTTTTTGGCGTTAACGTTCAGGCACAAAATTTGCGTGAAATTCAACGTCCACCGTCGGATCAAAGGCTCTAGATCCAACAGTGTGGATCGCACGCGATAGAGGGCAAGATGCATGGGCAAAAGAGATAAGTGGGGTAAATGGCGGTTTAGATCCTGACCGTTGGATCTTGGAAATAGACGGTCGAGATCTGTCGATGGGGAGAAATGAGAAGAGAGGGGTTTAAAGGGTGGAAGAAGTGCAGACCGTCCGATCGGAGAAGATCAACGGCGGAGATTTGATCGCAGGATCGCAATCGGCGGGAGGAAAAGGCAAAGTGACAATGTAATGTGCCGATGCGATAGAACGCGGGCCGTTAGATCTAGGAGAGATCAATGGTGGAGATTTAATCGGCAGGTTATGGTAAGGGCCTTTGAGCAGAGCATGATTAAATCTTAGCCGTCGGTTCTTGTGGATTCGACGGCTGAGATTTAATCGGGGGATCGGCATCGGAGGCGGAAAAAAGACAAATGGTTAAGGGAAATGCGATCACCGATTTGCAATGGAGCGAGGGCTGTTGATCTGGAAACTAGATCGACGGTTATGATTTAATCATGAAGGAAAAGGCGGAAGATGGGTTTGGAAAAGGGGAGCGATATGGGTCATTGGATCTGGGCGGAGTAGGTCAGATCAACGGTGGAGAAACGATCGTGGGATCGCATCGGAGAACAAGAAAGAACCAAGAAAAAGTGTCTAATGAATATTTGCGATGCAATTTTAAACTTGCGATGCGATTAAGCGCTTAGCGCTTGGTCTCAGCGCAAGTCATATGCAGGAAAAGGGGCTGGGGCTAAAGCCAAAAGGGGCTTAGAGCCTTATAAAAAATGAGGATTTTTTAGGATTTTTTAAGGTTTTTCAGAGGATTTTGGAGGTTCCAATAAGAGTAAAAAAAGGGTTTTAAACCTTATAAAGGGATTTTACAAGGCTTTAAAGGGGAATTCGAGGGAATGAGAGGTAAATGAAAGGGTTCATGGATGAAATGGAGAAGGGTAAAGGAGGGAAAATGGAGATCTATGAGCAGTTTTTCTCTTAGTAAACAACATGTATTTTAGGATTATGAGGGAAACAGCAGTGAAGATTAACTGTAAAGGGTAATAGTGATCACAAAAAATTCAAAAGATGATAAGTTTTTCAAAGGGAACTATCTCTTGAAGTTTTGAGGAAAAAGGTAGCCACTTCTTGGTATAATAGAATTTATCAGTGGCTAACAATGCCTCCACTTGGGGAAGACAACTAGTTTTTTAGGTGTCTAGAACCTCAGTTGCAAATCTCTAGCTTTTATTAAACCAGTGCTTTAATCCATTGGGCAGCAACCTTTCTTTTTGATGATCTCTGTAGCAATTTCAAACAATGGAATTATATCAAAAAAACATTTCTACCTACCCATTCCTAATGATCCTAACATTTTTTCTTTTTTTAGAGTGCATTTTGACTAGCAAACTCTCTTCAACAACATTTTATTCTTTTGAAAAACAGGAAACTAATATAAGTATAACTTTATTTCTCCATGAATCCAGATTAAGCAGTTGAATCATAAATTCTCTACCTAACTACTATCTGTCAGGATTAGACTATTTGACAGATTTTTATTCTCTAAATTCTAAAACAAAAATTTAAAAGCAGCCAAGCCAGGATTAAACAGTCTAACTTGTTGTTGATCTATGGCATAAAAACAAGCTGCACATAGACTAAAATTTGCAGAAGATTAAAACAAAATTATGAAGGCTTAAGATTTGAAAATTAAAACATCCTTCATTATCTCTTCAGCTCTGATTTTGAATTTTTTTGAGTTGTCTTTTCTCTCTTTTCTGGTTCAATTTTTGAGCATTTTTGAACCAGTTCTTCATCAATATCATACGTTCCAGATTTGAGCTTGTTTGAACCTTTGTTTTTCTATCCTAATCTACCTTAATGATAAGCCAAGATTATGTTGTTTGGCTGATCTAATTCACTAACCTATCAGTAGTAAATTGAAAAGCTAATTAGTCATGATTAGGCTGTATGACTAACTAAAAGTGTGTTTTTTAGGAGTGGCATTTGAGCTTGCACACTTTCAGACTTTGTTTCTCTTTTTTGGTATGGGGTTGTACCTTTTTTGTTTTACATTCTGCCCTCTTTTCTCTTTCTATTGTTTTTGTATTTTTATTTTTCGAACTTTGAATGCAATGTTAAGACTATGATACTTACAATGGAAAGTAAAAAAATTTGAAACTCATGACTCTTGGTAGAAGTAATGCTTGAGCATCCTGCCATTGACAGGACCTCCATATAAATCTTCTCCATTCAATTATTTCAGAAAAAATTCATTGTGACCCCTCTCGGCATGAATAATATAGGGTCCTTTCCACAAGTTCTCAAACTTGCCATGTTTTCCCTTCTCTTCCCTTCTTGAATCCCACTTAAGAACAACATTTCCAACTTGGAAATTGTTTAGCTTAGTCCTTTTATCAAACAATTTCTTGATATTTCCTTGGACTAATTGTGTTTTTTCATAGAATTCTTCTCTGGTCTGTTGTAAATGGATTGTTTGGTTGATTCTTCTTTGCATATCATTTTCTTCAATTTTCACTTCTTGAAGGAGTTTCATGACTGGAACTCCTAATGATGTTGGGAAGACTGCATCCATGTTATAGACTAGCTGATAGGGGGACATATTTATTGATTTCTTTGTATTTAATCTATCATCCCATAAGGCATGAACCAGCTTACTGTGCCATGACTTTTGATTCTGTTCCAACAGCTTTTTGATGGTATTGATGAGGCTCTTGTTGGAGGATTCAGCTAATCCATTTCCTTGGGGATAGTAGGCAGTAGAGTGGCCCAAGGTAATGTGGTATTTGTAATAGAAATCAACCATTATTTTAGACTTGAAGGCAGCAGCATTATCTGTGATGATTTTTTTAGGACAACCAAATCTGGATAGGTTGTTTTTTTCAATGAACTTGATAACGATAGAGTCATTAGCATTCCTGGATGGTATGGCTTCTATCCACTTGGTAAAATAATCAGTGGCAATGAGGATCCACTTATGCTAGGCTAATGAATATGGGTGGATTTCCCCAATGAAGTCCAAGCCCCATTGTTGAAAGGGTGCCTCAACACTGATAGGATGTAAAGGTAAGGGGAGGAGTTTTCTCTTGCCATCAAAAATTTGACACTTATGGCAAGACATGACTAACTTCTGAGTATCTGGGAAAAGGGTGGGCCAATAGTTACCAGATCTGAGGATTTTATTTGATGTGGTCTTCCAGTAGAGGTGTCCTCCACATTCTCCTTCATGCAACTCATGCATGATTTTTCCTGCATCATCCTCTAGTAAACATTTAAGAAAAATTCCAACAGCATTTTTCCAATACAATACCCCATCTAAGATGCAATAACTCAAAGCTTTCTGTTTCAAAAATCTAGCTTTAGTTTTAGAGAAAGAAGGAGGGGCACTCAAATATAAAAGCACATAAATGATGTTAGCATACCAAGGAGAATTCAGAAATGTTTCTTCAATGAAAGGGGCAGTGAATTCTTCTACTTCTTCCAACACATCCACCATGTTCATATCTAGTGCTTGGAAGTTAGACTCAGCCATAAGTTTTTCTAATCCTTACCCTTTAACTAGTTTGGTGGGCCTGATTTCTAAGTCATATTCAAGAATAGTAGCAATCCATTTTCCCCTTTTACCATCAGGGTCTTCACTTAGAATATCCTTGACAACAGTATGTGTAACAAAAGCAATTATGTGAGAGTGTAAAATGTAGACTCTAAAGTCATTTAATTATTTCACTAATGCTAAGGCTTGCTTCTCCATGATGTTATATTTGAGAGGAGCATCTCTTAAGGTCCTACTAAAAAAGGATATTGGTTTTTCTTGACCCAAATCATTCTTTTGAAGTAATACTACAGCTATTGTATGTTTAGATGCAAAAGAAAAGATATAAAAGTCTTTGATGAAATCTGGACTAATCAAGACTGGTGTTTGAGTGAGAGCTTGTTTAACCAGTTCAAAAGATTGTTTAGCTTGTATAGTCCATTTCACACCTACCTCTTTCTTAAGCATGTTTGTTATGTTTTTTAATAGCTCAGCAAGGTTGGGGATAAACCTCCTCAAAAAATTAATCTTCCCAATGAAATATTGTAATTCTTTGAGGCTTCTTGGATGGCTGATTTTCAATATGCCATCAATCCTTTTAGGGTCTACTTTGATTCCCTCATCTGAAATTATGTGACCAAGAAGTTTACCTTTTTGGAGACCAAAGAGTGTCTTCTTGGGGTTCAAAGATAGGCCAAATTTCCTACATTTATAAAAAAAAATCTTAAATGAATCAAGTGTTCTTCATTAGTTTTAGAGAAAAAAGTTATGTCATCAAGGTAAATGACAATAAAATAGCCAATATCTTCTGAAAAGGCTATATCCATGGCCCTTTGGAAGGTGGCCCCTGAATTCATCAAACCAAATGGCATTTTGACATACATAAAGGTGCCCCAAGGTGTAGTAAAAGTAGTTTTGTGTTGATCACTTGGGAGCTCTAACACCTGATTGTACCCTGAGAACCCATCCAACAGTGATATCCTTTTTGACCCAAGTACCCTTTGAAGTATATGGTCCATCTTGGGCAAGGGGTAGTTGTATTTTAGGGAGGCTCTATTTAAATTTCCGAAGTCAATGCAAAGCCTGATTTCCCCTGTCTTCTTTCTAACAGAAACTAAGTTTGACACCCACTCTGAATATCTAATGGGTACTATAATACCAGCATCATACATTTTTTCAATTTCTTTCTTGACTAAAGGTAATAAAATAGGGTTTATTATCCTAAGCTTTTGTTTGAAAGGTTTATGTTTTTCCTTAAGATGAACTTTGTGTTGAATGATGCTAGTGTCATAAGATTCCAGATCTTTGTATTCCCAAGCAAACACATCTCTAAATTCTTTGAACAACTCTATGTATTGCAATTTAATGTGAGCCGGGAGAGTGTTGGATAGTTTGATCATTTTGGATTCTGTTAGGCTACCTATGTTATGTTCTTCTACATCTGTTTCCACAGGCTCCATTCTTGGTTCTTTGGCTACATCATTAAAGTCAAAAAGGTGTTCTAAAGGTGTGAGACCTCTTGGAATTGTGTCATTTTTGCATTGTAAAACTTCCAAGTCTTTCTGGTCTGCGTTGTCAATTAATTCTGCTTCAAAAATATTCTCACAGTGATTTATATCAGCAGAATAAGTTATTTTTGTTTCTGGGATTTTTTCATTGTTCAAACAGTTTTCTTCATGGCTGGTTTCTAACGCTAGTATGGAAAAATCATTTTCTGATTTTAGGAAGTCATCTATGTGTTTTTCAGTGTCAAACACTTACCAGTGATCCACATTTTCAGGCACTGCAGGCCTGTGTTTTAACTTTACACTAATTTGTTCATTTATCTGAGCTACTTGGCAATTGCTGGCATTGAAGGCAAGTTCATTTGCTAGATGATTTTGTGCTCTTGGAATGAAAATGAGTTCATATTTTTCAAAGGTCTTTAATAAATCAAGGGCAGTATTTCGATATTCTCTAAGCCTTGGGTTGTTAGCTGAATACTCTCCTTTGACTTGTCTTATGATAAGTTCAGAATCTCCTAGGATTGATATTTTCTGGGCTTCTAATTGTTTAAGCAACTGCAAGCCAAGGAGAAGGGCTTCATATTCAGCAACATTGTTGGTGCATGGAAAATATAGTTTATATGAATAACCCTAGTTTGTATTTTGAATCCATACACCTGCCCCTGCACTTGTTTTATTACAAGACCCAACAAAGTTTATTGTCCAAAGTATATCTGCCTTATTTTCATCTTCTTATTGCTGTTGATTTCCCATGTTTTGTATCTGATTGTTCTGGTAAGCTGATTTCCTCTTTGTTTTCCTTTTCTTGTTGAGTGATTTCATCTTCATTGTACAAGATAAAGGAATCTAAACCTGATTGAATGGAATATATGGGAGAGTTTTTTGGTTTATCTATGTTTCTCACCATATATTTCATGTGGGATTCTCTGTATAATATTTTGTTTTGGTTAAAACTGGGATGGTGACATAAGACACGTCCATTTGCATTGTTCCTTGTAACTTAGCACCCCATGATCTTGATAACAGCATACCATATTTTGGGGGTATATCAGCCACTACAACGTCCATTACTAAATTCTTGGCTAGTATTTGTGCTAAGTTTACATAGAGGTCTTTGATCAAACCTAAACATTTCACCCTACTGGAGTCGAAGGAATATAAATCTTTGTATGGTCTGGTGATTTCAAGGCCTAGACTCTCCATTACTGCCTTGGGCATTAAATTGTGAGAAGCCCCTAAATCATACATATAATTGTGTAAGATCCTATCATGTATATTCAAACTGACATAGAAAGGAGGGACCACTCCTTCTTGGTATTTTCCTTCAACTTCCGAGCCAAACAAAAACTCAGGTTTGTCATCTATTAAGTTCAAAGTATCACTGTCATTTCCTAAGTTTAAGGCTTTCAAAACTTGGTTTTTGTATCCTTCTTGGGTTACTAGTTTAGCTAGGGGTATGGTGATCTTTATTTTGGCAATCTCTCCCTCAAGGCTGAAAGGAACTATTGATTTTGTCATATTTACATCTGTTTTCTCAATGGAATTCCTTTCAGCAATTCTGATTTGTTGAACTTTGTTTGGATTTCTATTTGGGACAACTTTTTTAGGGCCACTAGCCGAAGTGCTAGGGCTGCTTTTTTCAACCTTTGGCTAGTTGCTCTTTTCTTTGTTTAAATCTGGTTTCTTAGCCAAAATGTTGGTTTTCTGTGTTGTTTTCTTAGGATGATTTTCTGCATTTTTCCTAACAGCAATGCTAGTGCTTTTATCTTTTGAGTGGTCTATGTTCCCTTTGCTTCTAAGATCATATTGTTTGTTCATCTCCATGATCGCGTTTTCAAACCCCAATCTATAATCATCAGATTCCTCATATGTATTTTCATTTTGATCTGAGGAGAAGAAACCTTGTTCTTCTTCAGTGAGGAAAACATCATCCCCACTGTCTGATCCAATCAAGTTTACATGATCTTCTTCTAACCTTTCAATCTCCCTTTCTTCCTCATCTTGATCTACATAGTTTTGTTGGAAGGGAGGTCTAACTTGTTGGTCATTTTCTCTTTGTCTATCTTGATTATTTTCACTTCTCAGATTTTGGTTTCTATTTTTGTTTTGGGGGTTGTTCTTATTGTCTCTTGAGTGTGCTCTCTCAATTATGCTTATCTTTTTCATCATTTCTTCCAACATATTTTCCGTTTTCGAGCTAGATGTGGAGGGTGCAAATTCCTCCCTAAATGATACTTTCCTTTCATTCTTCATCCTCGCTCTTTTCTCTATTAGATTTACCTCCACAGTAAGAGCTCCCTTTTGCATATCTTCCAAGGTTAAGGGGTCTCTCTCTCTTAGCTGATAGGCCATCTCAGCATCCAAGCCTTCAGGATATTTTACTAAGGCCATGCCTAGGGGAGGTTTCATGTGAGGTGGAAGAGCATTGTAAACACTGTTAAACCTAGTGGAGTAGTCATGAACACTCTCCCCTTGATTTCTTGTAAGTTTGTCATACTCTGCTAATATTTGGAGCGGGTTCATTTTGATTTCCCATTTGTTTATAAATGCTTGATGCAAAGAGGGAATATCATTGATGCTATTAGGAGTTAAGCCTTTGAACCACTTCTTTACTTCTCCTCCTAAACTTTGAGCAAAGATTCTCATATTTATGGTCTCATCTTCTATTTCCATATAATCAAAAACATCTTCTATCCTATCTACATGTTGTTTAGCTGTGGTAGATTCTTTTCCAGTGAAATGGGGAATTTTAGACTGATATTCATTTGGCAAGGGAGCCATAGGTTGTGGTAACACTAATGGGGCATACCATGCTACCATTGCTAGAAAGACAAGTGGATTTACAAGGGGTGGATTTACAAGAGGGAAAGTGGGTTGAAATGGAGTGTTTTGAATAGTGGTAGTATGGATTGGAGTGGAAGAAACACTTGGGCCAGCAAACTGGTTTTGAGTAGATTTGTTATGGAAAAGGCTAAAGTGATGAAGGAGCTGGGAATCAGGAGGAGTAGAAGGTGACGCTTCTCTATTAAAGCTCTGCTGCAAATCTGCAGTTTCAATATCAGCTTGGTTTAAATCACCTTGAGACCTAGTTCTAAAGATGTTTTTTGTATGATGTAAGTCAAAGTGTGAATCCTCCAAGACAACAAGGTTTTCAGGGACAGACTTTGTTCTTGGGATGTTCCTATTGTAGTTGGTTTTCCAGGTCTAGAATTTTGCCACAAAATCCTCTCTGGATTGTCAACTATGGTAGGGGGATTTGGATCTGGATGGGATCTAGTGTTGATCCTATGTGAAGCCAGACTGCTTTTTCAAAAATGAGAGAGGCTGAAGTTTTTTAGGACTATTTTGAAAGTATTTCCTCTCACAATGTCTTATCTAGTATGGGACTAGGCTTCTAAAATTCCTCAAGGCTGGTTAACACAATCTTAAGGGAATCTGGAGACCTAGATGAGTAATAGGCCTACTGGGGCTAGTGGAGTCGCCAGGTGGAAACTTTTTAGCTTTTGTGAAGGTAAAATGTTTTATGGTTCCACCACCATGTTTATTATGAAGCCAATCTAAAATATTTTTAGATTTTGTATATTTTTATGGTTATAAGAGTGTCCTATTTCTGATCTTAATACTTTGCTAAGGTGCTCAAACAAACAGAGTCTACTCTATGGCTTACTAACTGATTTTCTTAGAGACTTGTAGGACTAAGGAGTTTATAATAGTTTGCTAGGCTATCGTAGATTCAATAGGGTATTCTTTGTTAATCTTAACATCATCAGATAGTATTAGTTTTAAGGATATGTGGGTCTTCTAAGGGATTTATATGTGTGTTTAAGTGTAGAAGGTCCCACCGTGATCACCATTATGTTGGTATCCTGTGTTTTGATAGACTGGCTAACCAAAAGACAAGGCAACGTCAGAAACAATCTTTAGAGTTCCAGGATCTAGTCCTCCTATTCTCAGAGAGGGATCTCTCAAATGTTTAGCAAAGATATGTCTTGTTTTCTTTAAAGTATTGATTTTATACTAGTTATTAAGTGCAAGTGATTGTTTGGTTTGTTTCTTTGGTTGAATTGATACAACAGAATATGAAAGGTCTAGGAAAGATAGGTAGAAAGAAGAAGTGTTAGTTTCATTGGGAAATGGAGTCAAAATGAAGTTGGTAACAGGCTCATAAGTGGATATGGGATATCATAGGGAAAATCTAACTTGGCCACAGGATCCTTTAGTTTGTGAATGAGATGGACATTAATGGTTTGAAAAGAGAGTTTGAATTCTCAACAAAGGGAACTTAAAAACATGACTTGAACATAAAGAGGTATTTGATAGATAGGGCAAACCATAAATTCTACAAACCACCCTTTAAGAAAATAATGACTTCAAGACAACTTTTAAAATGAAATCTAAGATTCGGGGAACTCCCTATTTCCTCAAATATTTTATTTCAAAGGAATTAGGAAACATGAAAGATTCACTAATAATTGTAGTCATAGAAGAGGGAACACCTAATATATCTATGATCACAACTATAAAGACCTTTAAAACAAATGTTTAAGCAGGGACAAAGGGTATGATCAAAACAAACCTCTTTGGCTAACTATAAACAATGGTACTTCAAAGGGAGACTTCAATAACAGCTTTCAAGTGGCAGCAGACAAGCAGGGAAAACCATAAATCATATTGGAACCAAATATTTGAACTATTAGAGAAATAAACAAGAATGAGGACTGAAGAGAGAGATTAAAGACTCTAAAATACCTCAGCAGAAGTAAACATAAAATAGTGAAGGATAAACAGGTCTAAGGTGCTTCCAGGAGTCATTTCTTAGCCTAAACTTTTTATCCTACTGTAGTAAGAAATTATGAAACATAATGAAAACGAGGTGGGGGGGGGATCAAAGAGCCTTCTCAGGAACAAGCATGTCACAACATCATCAAGCTTCCAAGACTTCAATTTCTTCTTCAACTTCAACAGACTAAGTATTATTTTAGAGAGTTTTCCGTATTACAACTAGTGACCAACCAACAAACTTCTCATCTTCTTCAGAAGTATTTATAGAAGAAATGAGGAGGTGGAAGAGTTTTAGGATTGAAGTGTAATTAATTCTACACTAAATGCAACTCCTAGCCTTGAAAACCATGCAAGGCATAAGGCAGGAAAGCATCGAATTACAACTCTCTTTCATTTCCTCTATTTCTGCTTTTTAAGGCTTAGTGGGTAAAAATATTGACTATAAGGCACTTTCTTATCTTCACAATAACTTTACTGATAGTTTAAAATTTGTTCCTTTGTTTGCAATAACTGTCTAGCTGTCTTTAGGCAAATATCTTCTATTTAGGCAATAACTATGCCTTCTTTTGATTTATTGAGGCTGCAGGTGGCTTTTTGGTAACTGGAGAGGATTCAATTAGCCTCTGATGTGGCAGTGGAGGCCCTTCGGACTGATATTTCTCCTTTTTTTCCTTAAAACACTATTAAGTTTCTTTTGATATGTGTTTTAGGCCTAATTAGGCTGAAATCTTCATTTCTGGTCTTCATACTGTTTTATCTCCGGATTAAACCTTTGATTTCTGAGTTTTTTGCCTTAATCCTTTTGAACTCTCTTATTTAAACCTTTAACACTGATACTCTTTGATCTCTTGCCTTCAATGCTGATATTATTCAATAAATGGGTTCTAACTGTGTTTTTGTTGTGTTGCAGGTGCGCGGAGGGTTTTATAAGATTACCAATGCTCATGAGACATGGGTAAAATTGCGATTTGGACCCAATAGATTCCCTTTTCCTCATGGATAATTACTTGTGGATCGTCATCTCAGGCTTACATTTCATTTAAAAAAAATATGGAAAAACCTTTATAACCTGCAAAATATACACAAAAGTTAAGAAAATCCGTGAAAAAATAGGTTAAGGCTGCTTTGGAGATCTCGGGTGCGAGATTAAATCGTGGTTGTTGGATGAAAACAACCAACGGTCCAAATTACATGATGGGTTTCAGTTGGGAGGCTTTTGGATGGATGATGGTAAGATTAAGTCCAGACCATCGATCTAGATCAATCAACTACCAAGATCAATCGGTAGAGTGTTTGGGAGCAAAGGGGAAGGGTGATTGACTTGGTCGTGAAGATTAAATCGGAGCCATTGATTTGGATTGATCAACGACTATGATCTCCTGATGAAATCATTTGGAGAATGATGGAGGGAAAAGACTGGGGTTGAGATCTAACAAGAGTCGTTCGATCAAAAGGATGAATGGTCAAGATTGCTTGGTGAACTCTTTCAAGAGTAAATTAAAATGGAAAATGAATGGAGGACGGGTTAAAACCTGACCGTCGGATCAAAACAATCGACGGCCAAGATTTAAAGATGAAAAGTCAATGCAGTGGAGAAGGTGGTTTGACAGAAAACCAGAATGGTTTTTGCGCAGCTTTGAGGTGCTTTTAGATTTTAGTTGAAAAAAATTGATATAGGTCAGCGTTTGACACGTGTCCCTCCCAATACCACCCATTTTTCGTAATTTTTTTGCGTTAACGTTCACGCACAAAATTTGCGCGAAATGCAACGTCCACCGTCGGATCAGAGGCTCCAGATCCAACGGCACGGATCTCACGTGATAGAGGGCAAGTTGCATGGGCGAAAGAGATGAGTGGGGTAAATGGCAGTTTAGATCCTAACCGTTGGATCTTGGAAATAGATGGCCGAGATCTGTCGATGGGGAGAAATGAGAAGAGCGGGGTTTGAAGGGCGAAAGGAGTGCGGACCGTCCGATCGGAGAAGATCAACAGCGGAGATTTGATTGCAAGATCGCAATCGGCGGGAGGAAAAGGCAAAGTGACAATGTAATGTGCCAATGCAATTGAGCGCGGGCTGTTAGATCTAGGGGAGATCAACAATGGAGATATAATCATCGGGTTATGGTAAGGGCCTTTGAGTGGAGCGCGATTAAATCTTAGCCATCGGTTCTTGTGGATTCGACGACTGAGATTTAATCGGGGGATCGACATCAGAGGCGGAAAAAAGACAAAGGGTTAAGGGAAATGCGATTGCTGATTTGCGATGGAGCGAGGGCCGTTGATCTGGAAACTAGATCGACGATCAAGATTTAAACATGAAGGAAAAGGCGGAAGATGGGTTTGGAAAAGGGGAGCGATATGGGTTGTTGGATCTGGGTGGAGTAGGTCAGATCAACAGCGGAGAAACAATCGCGGGATTAGTTTTGCAATGCAATTAAGCACTTAGTGCTTGGTCTTAGCACAGGTCATATGCAAGAAAAGGGGTTGGGGCTAAAGCCGAAAGGGGCTTAGAGCCTTATAAAAAATGAGGATTTTTTAGGATTTTTGAAGGTTTTTCAGAGGATTTTGGAGGTTCTGATAAGAGTAAAAAAGGGGTTTTAAACCTTATAAAGGGATTTTACAAGGATTTAAAGGGGAATTCGATGGAATGAGAGGTAAATAAAATGGTTCATGGATGAAATGGAGAAGAAAAATGGAGAAGGGTAAAGGGGGGAAAATGGAGATCTATGAGCAGTTTTTCTCTTAGTAAACAGCAGGTATTTTAGGATTATGAGGGAAACATCAGTGAAGATTAACTGTAAAGGGTAATAGTGATCACAAAAACTTCAGAATATGATATGTTTTTCAAAGGGAACTATCTCTTGAAGTTTTGAGGACAAATTCTAAACACTTCTTGGTATAACAGAATTTATCAGTGGCTAACATACCCATCCTTTCTCAGGGTGCGGAAACCTAGTTCTAGCACCCACCCATACTACTTCGGGTGAGACTTTGACCTGCAAAAATAGGTCACTAACGAAAGGGCCAGTAGTATAGGGGTTTGTTGGCATACCTTGCTTAACCAAACCTGGGTCAGGATCCCTCGAGCCAACACTTGCCATACTGCTTTTTGAAGTTGCAGTGGATGAGACTGCATTGTGTCCTTTTGAGAAATTGTTTGTACCATGTATCATCATGTAAAACTTGCAGCAAACTTCTCATTTGGATGTTCTATGATGATCATGTCCTATTCATCATGGATGGAATATTTTGGGCCAGCTTGTTCTTCATTGTTGGAGGAGAACTCTTTGGAGGATTATTCTTCACTTTTCCATTTAAGGGAAATAATTTTGCAGCCCAGGATTAGCACACACTCTACACTTAACATAAGTGGAGAGAAGGATAGCATGGGGTAAGCTATGATGCTTACCATATTCAGATTTTCAGCCCACCTTCTTTTTCGGAGCTTGAGGTGGAAGGATATTTTCAGGAGTTGCCATGTTGGGAGGTGACTCATTTTGTTTGGATGATTACTTGGGGATGGAGGATCTACATGGGGGAGAGATTCCTCATCACATTTCAGACTCCATGCCTTGGGAGGAGACTTTCCAGTTCTATCCTTGTAGTTTCTTGAGGACAAGCAACATTTGGGAGGGGAGGACTATAATAGTCCAAATTTTTCCTTCAATAAATTGGAATATTAATTTTGTCTATTTTCACTTAGAAGTTGAATAATTGGGTGAGAAGGCCCATTCATAATAAAAACATGGATAAAATCCCTCTAGTATGAAAAGGGATCAGCCTTGGAACTAGATTTCACACCTTCATGTGTGAAAGGAGACATTTGCAAAGAGGCTAGGTCAAGTTTGACCAAGTCAAACAGCACTGCCTAAAGAGGTGTAGCTTGCTTAAGAAGACAGCGCAGAGAAGAAGGAGGGAAGTTTCCTTGATGGAGGAAACCCTAAAGAGTGGGACCCATGGAGAGGGAGCTTTCATTGTATAAAAGGAGGGCAAGGCAGCCATTGTTATTCATGCATATGATTATAGATTTCTTGTTTGCTTAGACTACTTGCAGTCCCGACTGTTTAGCTGAGTTGTTGTGTTGCTTAGCACAAGGATCTCCTGTTTAGGAATCCTTATCCTTTCTTGACAAGCTTCTTGAAGGAGTTGTACAGATTTTTCTCACATCTAGGCTTGAGGCCAAGCATCCTCCTCCAGGACAACGTTATTGCTGCAACATCATAATTCTGTGTTGTAGGGTGTTGTAGTGAGGAGTCACAAAACCTCTTCCATCACTTGTTTTTCAGAGGGAGAGTCTTTCTTTCCTTTGGAGGATCGGTTTGGAAGTCATTGGAGCTTATTGTAGATCTTGGCATTGGGCCAACTCATTCCTCTGCCCCTACAACGCAATTTGCTTCAGTAACTGCATTATTTTCATAGAGCACTTGTTGTGGGGTTTTGTAGTGTTGATCAGAGGGTGAGATCTTCAGTGTAAGGATCAGCCTTCCATTTGAGAGATTCATTGGAGGATATATTGATACCAGATGTAGAATCTTCAGTATTCTCCACCCATTTCCATTTTTTGAGTTGCAGCTGCTACCCAGCAACTCCGACATTTTTTCCATTTTGTATATTTTAGCCAATCCTTTAGAGAATTGTTGTATTATTGTTTCCAGGGGTTGAGAGCTTGCTCCCCCTTATTTCTTGAGCCATACATTGTCATATATTTCTATTATTATGTAATATGGAGCAGTACCTCTTATAAACTACGTCCTCTTAGCCTAGGTTTATGCAGATATAGCAGTGTTCTTCCATTTCATGTACATGTCTTGCTGAGGCTTGCATTGCCTTTCTTGAGTAGATGTTTCCACAAGAATTTGTACTCTCTTTACTACTATAACATTATTTGTTGGCTATCTATATCTTCTTGTCTCACAACTAATAAAATAACGTTGTTGATCTATTGTATGTTCATACATTTGTTGCAGTCCCTTCATCGGGCACTTTTGAGGAAATCTAAGTGTGGGAGATCTGTTTAACCCACTTAGAAGGATTTATTTGGAGCCTCCTCTTGGATTTAGCACTTAGACACATTTTTCTAAGGGATCTAGGTCTTGGTTTCAATTCCTGTAGCAGCAATTACTGGAAAATGCGTTTTCTAGTCATGCCTTGCTAGCTGTTCCAAATTTGGAATATTACATCTATTCCTTTGGAAATTAATTCTTTAAAACCCTCAATAATCTGATATAATGAAAGATTCTACAATGCCATTAACAATTGATATCTGAATGAAAAGAAGAACTGTAGAAGAAACTTGAAATGATATGATGTAACACCAAATCTATCAACTTAAATCTCAGAAAGAACAGTTGGAGTGAAGGAGCGCAAATTTAATGTTATTTAACTCTTACTCCCAGATGCAATTAAGAGGCCTATAGCTAATTTACTTCACTTCATTCATAGAATAAGGACACAAAATGACACAGGAAAAAAAAATCACTATAAAAAATTGCAGTAAACTTGATGCTTCTTTCATTAATTTCTCAGAAAAGTAAGTACAAAATTGTAGTCTTCCAGAGGTCCAAAACTTAGAACCCTCCTCATTATTACTATCTTGCATAAATACATACAAAATCGTTTTCTAACTAATAGAAATTCTTGAAACTACTCAAACTACCTAAACTGTATAGAATACTTATTACATTGCAATTGAGGACATCATTGCAGCCTCGATCTTTTAACAAGAAAGATAAATAAAACTTGGAATATCAATCTATTTGTTGAACCTGATTTGTTGCTGATGTGTTTCCCTGAGGTGTTGATGTAACTCCCTAAGGTTCTAATGTGTCACTTGGTGAATCAGTAATCCATGCCCTGCATTTTTTCCAGATTTCAATGTTGGTCTTAGGAAAATTGACCAACCTTTGATACTCTAGTCAAAAAGCAGTGATCCTGGTAAAAGTAGGCCTTTCCATAAACAAGGTCCTAATCATCCATAATAAGTGAAAATGTCTATGCAAGAAATTGACTATTGCGGCTCCTTTTAAGACTGCAGTATTTCATGAGTATTATCAATCTTGCTTTTTTTATCCCACTAATAAAGTCTCATATGAATCCCAAGATAGAAAATTACCTTGTTGATCCTAGCATGATGGTCGTTTTGTCAATCATGGTGTTGAATTTATCCATAGCCTGTTTGATCTCTGTCAATTTCTTCTCTACTAATTTCCTGAAAGCATTATTCACAATCAACTTATTGATTTCTAAAACACATAATGTCCTATCTTTGATTTCATGCTCCTTTACCTCTTGATATGTCTTGGAATTAACGAATTCAATAAAAAAAATTTTACATAGAGCTCTGTTAAGTAACTTCTGCCTATTAGCAAGGATGAGCTCTTGTAAATATTTGATTATGCTTTTTTCCTCTGACACTATAATCAGTGATTCCCAAATTGTTTTCATTATTTCAATAATTTCATTTCACACAATATCCTCTAATTGAATTAAAGACATGTGTCCCTTTACTTTTTCTTTAAGACTCTTGATCTCTTCATAAGATGTCTCGCAATTAGATTTATATTTACTAACTTCTACATCTTTGGAATGTATTATTTTCATTGTTGTATCAAGATCACTCTAATTTTTCTTGAGATAAACCTTTGCCATATTTAATTATGTTCTCAATTGGGACAATGTAGCTGCTGGATCATCATCTCTAGATGAAAAAAATATGGTGCAAGTATGTGATTCAATCTGACCCTACAGATTAATCACTGTCTCCTTTAATCTAGAAATTTCCTCATCTTTCTGCAACAACTGCTGTAAGAGATTTTCCTTCTCATTTTCTACCTTTTCCACCCCTGCTGCCATTGGATGCTCTCTAGTAGGTAGCTTTAGCTTTTTCTTCAACACATTAATTTCTGATTCTGCACTTTGTAATAATTTTTGTGCAGCTTATCTATCATTAGGGTCCACTCCAAATTTTACAATTATTTTCTTCAACTCTTCATTTTGAGTTGAAAGAGCCCTGGAATTAGCCTTCTCTAACTTTAGTTTCTTAATCACCTTTCCCAACATATTCTCAGCCTTATAAGAAACTGCAGAGGTTTTAGTTAAGTCATTAACAATCAATTGACCATTTTGCATGTGTAAGTTAACCTTATCCAGTAAAGGGATATTTTTAGTATCGACAGTTATATTTACAGTTTTAAAACTACTGGATGTCCCTATTTTCATTTCAGATGGGTGAGAGAAAGAAATTTTGAACTGATCCATTTCTAAATCCATAGTTTTCAACAATCTGGTTTGATCAGGAGTAATCTGATACTCAACTTGAGCCTCCATACTTGCCCTCATCTTCTGATTCTTTTCTGAAATTTGGGAAAATACCTGCTTAATCAAAGGTAGCTGATCATGAACAATTTCAAGTCTTGAAGGCGAACCTGACGCATTTTGAGTATCTCCTAATTGAATAAAGAAACCAGGCTGTGTGTTTGGTATCTCTTCAGTTAACTTACATCTTTTCTCAGCTCTCTATTCTTCATCCTCATAATCAACAAATTTTTATTTACTTATTTTACTTATATTTTCAGAGATGATTGGAGTCTGAATGCTAGTTCTACCAGAGCCTACAAAACCTTTGTTAGCTAGCTTTTCAATTTCAGGCTTACTGTCATGAACAAAAGCATAATAACCATTTTCAACTCTCCTATTATAAATCACCTTGTGTGGATCATAAGTCCATTTCTCACCTAATAACAAATGCATACTTTCTAACATCCATTTTGCCTCATTCACTGCTTGTCTCGTGTTCACTATGAATGGTCCAACAGTCATAGGAAACTTAAATATATGGCCTTCCTTCATTGGAATAAAATGTATCTGATATACAGTCAAGGTCTGTCTAATAAAATCCAAGGAAAACACTCTCATGGGGACAAAGATGGGTAATCTGTAAGGTTCAATCCCAACTCCATACAACCTAATTTCTAAATAATCATCATACACAAACCAATATCCAAATTTTAAATTAACACTAAGTTCAAGAAACTCTTGGGCCTTTGGCAGAAAACATGGAGGAGTAATTCCATTCAAAATATTATAGGAAATTGGCATGAAATAAGCAGCAAAATAAAAAAACCCTCCCTCATTAGGTTCATTTCTTATTACATCTATCCAAAATACCACTGATTGCCTTTTCTTATTTGAATCAACAATATTCAACCCCAAATGTATAAATTCTTATACATTTTGATATAAGAATAAATAAGTAATCAGTGAGGGAAACCTGAAAGACCAAGTGAGGAACAGGCTCATGAGTTGAGCATTAATGTTCTCTTGCCAATAGGAAGGAATGTCTAACACCACATTGGGCTTCATCATTAAAGAAAATAACCCAAGCACCGACCTGTCAATTTGACCAGCATCCTCCTTCCCAAGTATCTTTGACAAAAATTGCAACATGGGCTTGACTTCTGCATCAAAAATCTCCAAGGGAAACTCTTTATCATCTGGCGAAAAACGTCTTGCTTCCGGCTTTAGAAAGAAAACCAACTGTGTAAAATCCTACCCTGCAAGAATATCATATAGTGCCACCAATGATTCTTCAGTAAAATTGACATAAGACTCTAACTTAGGGTAACAAAGGGCTTGGCGGATTAATAGAGAAGTGACTTGAAGAACACTTTCTCCCAAATTAGTCATCACAAAGCACTTGCTAGGGTACAATGCAGATACTAGCCAATGTACAAATTTTGGAAAAATATGGGTTTTCGGGACACATGCAGACATAACACCAGACTTGACCATGGCTAAGTAGATGGGAGAATTATTCACATTAAGTAAGACTTGTTGATAAAAAGGCAGGTGCTCAATTTTTCACAGGGTATCCTTGAAATCTTGTTAAGTATCCATAAGCGGGATGTGGCTGGAAGAGCTACAAAGGGATAACTGTTTAGCCATGGATTTACTCAGGGTGGCGATTGTACAAACACGGAGGTGAAAAATCAAATGACTCAAACGACTCTTCGACAATTGGGACTGAAAACCAACAAGAGGAAAAGCAGAACTTTAACACATTTTATAGATGGTGTGAGATTCTAGAAATGAATGTGAATTCAAGGCATGACTTACAGATAATGGACATATGACGTAACATACGAGCTGGTTCATTATATGGCAACGTTAATTGCCTACGTCATAGGTTGTCTACGTCACTACGGGAACACTTTGGAGTACGAAAGACTCATCGTAGATTTACCTGCGCAATGATCGTGAACCGTCAATCGTGGTCAACGAGCTCTCGACAGGGCCAACTGCGGAGGCACCCTCAGTGCTATACTTCGGTCTGTTTGTGCCTACGGGTTTCTGCTAATCCAAATCAACATCATTTCATTTAAATCCTGCTTAGTGAATTACACAGAGGTTAACCCAATGGTCGGACCCACCTTCACATTTCTGCACAATATGTTAATTGACCAACATATAAAATTAAAATTATTTTTTGGCATATAGAAAATTTACATTGTCCATTTTCTAATATATATATATATATATATATATATATATATATATTTTGTGTTTTGAAAAATATTTTGAAAGTACATGCAAATGAGCCACAACTTCTGGCTCCACCTGGGGTTAGTGTTTTTTTCCATGAAACACTAAGAACCACAAATAAGTGCCTTCACCTTGGGCATGGAGTCAAATATTGTTTGGTGACATATGAACAATGGACAATTTGGTATAAAAAATGATGAAATGTTGAATTCTAGTGTTGGAAATAATGCTTCAAATACTGCCCATTCACAGACAACTGCAAATATTCTCCATCTAAATCTTCTATGATGAAAGTGTTGTTTGACCTGGCTTCAGTAATTCTGTATGGAACATACTAGAGAGGGTCAAAGTTACCATGCTTCCCTTTATCTTCCCTTCTAGTGTCCCATCTTAGTACTAAATCTCCTGCTTGAAATAGGATTCCTTTTGCTTTCCTGTCAAAAATAGACTTCATTTTTGCCTGATAAGTAACCAAGTTGTCTCTAACTTTGTTTCTGCTTTCACATGACTCAATCACTTTATTCATTCTTCTTACCATAGCATTAGGTTCTTCTTGATCTTCTTGAAGGAAAGAAATCACTGGTTTGGCCAACTGGCTAGGAAACAATGCATGAGTTCCTTAAACCAACTCAAAGGGTGATTTTTTAGCGGACCTTCTAGTAGTTACTCGAACTACCCAAAGAGAAAACTTTAACTTTGAGTCCCAGTCCTACTGATTTTCAGTGATTGTTTTCTTCAAAATCCTAACCAATACCTTTTTTGAATATTCAACCAATCCATTCCCTTGTGGATGGTATGCTGTGGAATGTGATAAAATTACATTATATGTTTGACAGAAATTAATGAATTGAGAAGAATTAAATACCTGATAAAATTACATTATATGTTACAATCTTGACTAGACATCCAAACCTGCTAAAAATGTTCTCCTCCAAAAACTTTATCACCACTTCATCATTTTCTTTTTTTGTGGGTATGGCTTCAACCTACTTTGTAAAGTAATCAGTGGTAGTTAGAATCCACTTGAACTGTCCACTTGATGGCGGATTTATTTCTCAAATAAAGTCCAGTCCCCACTGTCTGAAAGGCTCTTCTACAAATACTGGAATGAGGGGTAATGGTGCAAGTATTTTCTTCTCAACAAACAATTGACATTTCTGACAACTTCTGACCAGTCAATACACATCTGCAAACAAGGTAGGCCAATAAAAACCTAACTTGATGATTTTATGTGTTGTGACCTTCCAAATATAATTCCCTCCACACAAATTTTCATGGTATTGCTTGGTAAATTCAATGGATTCACCTTCAGTTAAGCACAACAACAAGATACCAGTAGGATCTTTCCATTACAATTTTGCTTCTACTATGACATATGGCTGAGATTTAATCTTGAGGGCTCGATACTTTGATCTATTCAGCAAAGTCGGACAAGAGAAGAAACATAAATAATAAACTATGTATTTGTACCAATCTAAGCAGAAATATTTGTCTTGAATACCTGGTTTGGATTTATTTTGACCTTCCTCATTTACAGCTTGATCTACTGGTGCTAACAGATTGATTCCCAATGCTTGAAAATTTGTTTCTACTCTAACTTAGCCAAACCTTTCCCCTTGATTAACTTTGTAGGTTTAATTTCCAGATCATACTCCTGAATTTTTGCTATCCATTTCTCTCTCTTTCCTTATACATCATTCTGAACCAGCACATCTTTAACATCAGAGTTAGGCACATATGTAGTTATCCAAGACTGTAACACATAAGTTCTGAAGGATTTAAGTGCTTTGACCAATGCATACACTTATTTCTCCAAAATATTATATTTGAGTTCAGCATCTCTGAGAACTTTGCTGAAGAATGCCACTGGTTGTTCTTTATTTTCCTCATTTTTCTGTAACAACACAACAACAATAGTAGAGGGGGAAGCAAATGAGAATATCTGAAATGCTTTCTGATAATCTGGACTAATTAGAACATGAGCTTCCTGGAGAGCCTCCTTTATTCTAGAAAATGATTCTCTTTCTTCTTTGTTCCATTCCACTTCTGCTTATTTTTTCAACATATTGGTTATGTTTCTCAAAATTCTAGCATAATTTGGCACAAACCTTCGCAAAATTTTTATCTTTCCCAAAAATATCTGAATATATTTCTTGCTTATGGGTAAAGGAATTGTCTGAATTGCTTCCACCCTTGTTGGATCAATCTTTACCCCTTGCTTTGAAACTATGTGACCCAATAATTTACCTTCTTCCAAGGCAAAAAAAAATAAAAATTGGGATTTAGTGACAGACCAAAATTTTTACATTTTTCGAAAGTTTTTTTTGCAGATGTTCCAAGTGTTCATCATCTGACCCTAAGAAAATAGTTACATCATCCAAATATATAACCACATACTTGTCACCAACAAATGCTATGTCCATGGACCTCTTAAAGGTTGCACCTGCATTCATAAGTTCGAATGGCATTCTTGCATATATGAAAGTGCCCCAGGGGGTTGTAAAAGATGTCTTTTTCTGATATTCCTTATCTACTACCACCTAATTGTACCCAGAGAATCCATCAACCATGGACATCCTTTAATCTCTTGTTACCTTTTGTAAGACATAATCCATTTTAGGTAAAGGATAATTATCCTTTAAAGATGCTCTGTTCAGGTTCCTGAAATCCACACACAATCTTCTTTCTCCATTTTTCTTCCTCACAGGAACCAGATTAGAAACCCAATCAGAATATCTTAGAGGAACTATGATTTTTTCTTGTAGCAATTTCTTCACTTCTTTTTCAATTGGAGCCAACAATAATGGATTAATTTTTTCGAGCTTTTGTCTATGTGGTTTAATTCCTTCTTTCAATGGAATATTATGTTGTATTATGCTTTTACCATATGTTTTCAGGTCTTCATATGACCAAGAAAATACGTCCATGTACTTCTTGAAAATATCAAGGTATCTTTCTTTATAATTTTTGGAAACACCTTTGAACAATTTCACCATTTTTGGTTCCTACTGAGTTCCCAAATTACAATTTTCCATTTCTTCATCTTGATGTGTTTTCTTTGAATCAACAACAACATCATTAAAATAAAATAGTATTTCAAGAGGAACTAGACCTTTAGGGAGCACATTATCTTTTAATTGGATAATATTATGATCACCAATTGATTGTTTGAGGTGTCTTAACTCTGCTTTCTGCTATGTTTGTTCTTCTTCTTGATCTATCTTGGCATCTTTAAAATTTCCAATCTTTGTTAAGAACTGATTTATCTTCTCATCATCTTCAAACACCTTCCAATGTTTCACATTGTTAGGAATAGAGGGTCTATGTATAATTTCAATATCATACCTTAGCCTTGGATTAATTGGAGGCTTGAAGGTGCTAGCTGCAGCTTCTAATGAGTCAGCCAATCTGTTCTCCTCCCTTGGAATAAACTGAATATTGCATGCTTCAAAACAGTTCTCTATCAAGTCCCAAACTTCATTTCTATATGATCTTAATCTTGGATGCTTGGTCTGATAATTATTTTTAATCTGTCTTATTATCAATTCAAAATCACCGAAAATCGAAATATACTGAATCCCCATCTGCTTATCAATTTGAAGACTCAAGATCAAGGCATCATGCTCAGCCACATTATTCGTTGAATCAAATTCTAACTTAAAATAAAAATGCATGAGGTTACCTACTGGTGATATCAACAAGAATCCAGCTCTTGTGCCATCTTTGGAGTAGACACCATCAAAATAGCATTTCCAAATTATCTTTGAATGCAGCTCATTATATACAACTGCTAAAGAGAGTTTTTGTTCTGTGTATTCAGAAAATTCTGCATCTTCATGCAACATGAAACATGAAAGATCTTCTTTTTCCTGACTATAAATAGGGGAATTTCCTGCATCTTTCTTTGTAGTGGTTTTCACAAACTTTGTTTCCCCATACAATCTCCTTTCTTCCCAATTAAATACAAGAATGATAGCATAAGTGAAATCTATATTTAAAACTACTCCTAATTTTTCTCCCCAAGATCTTGACAAGAGCATTCCAAACCTGGCTGTAATGTCAACAACAACTACTGTAGGTTTTAACCTTGTACAGAAATTATCTACCAACGAATCTTTAAAATAGAAAATAAACAATAGCAAGAGC
This sequence comes from Pinus albicaulis, assembly GCA_034641835.2. NCBI lineage: Eukaryota > Viridiplantae > Streptophyta > Pinopsida > Pinales > Pinaceae > Pinus > Pinus albicaulis. The sequence goes on along the minus strand of CM076584.1, from coordinate 1,504,629,388 downwards.
ATAAAATATGAAACAAATAAACACAGAGATTTTCCCCTGGATCCCAAATCAGGATGACCAGCTTGATTTTTCATTATATTCCTTTTAGTGTTACAACACATATATATACATGATGAAGCATACATAAACCCCAATCCATTAACCCTGGATTAGAACATAACCCCAGTTCCCTTGACCGGATCTACAAAATACTAGGGGCCGAAAACCATCATTCCCCAAAACCATGTGCAAACCCATGCACAAAACCATGGGCAGGTCCGCCCACCAGAAAATAAGGACCAAAAAAAAATTCCCAGGGTGCTACCCCAGACCTCGACAAGGGGGGCTATCGCCCCCCCTGTTACCCCCTCGCGTGTGACTAATCATGGAAATAATATAACACAAACCCAACAACTACATCCATAACAATACTTTTTGCTAGAATTTGTGCCAAAGACACTACCATGTCTTTAATTAACCCAACACATTTCACCCTCTTGGAATCGAATGAGTACAGGTCCCTATAAGGTTTGGTAATCTGAAAATTAATTCCTCCATGACAGACAATAGCATAAGATTATGGGAGGCCCCTGAATCCAACATACATTTATGAAGAATAAAATCTTGAAGCAACAATGAAATATAAAATAGAGGAATAGAAGAATCTACTTCTTCTACATGAGGACCAAAGGTGATCACTAGCTTCTCTTCTTGCAAGTTCATAGTATCACTTATATCTTCAATCTGTGAGAGATTAATAAATTCTGAAATTTCCTTTTTGTAGACTAGTTTTTAAGCTAATTCTATAAGAGGTACCTGAATCTTGACCTTCTCCAACTACTCTGTTAAACTAAAGATCTGAGTTTTCTGAGAATTCATTTCAGGTTCTTCTTCCTTCTTTTTAGAATTTAAAATTTGTTTAGGTACAGGAACAACTTCCTCCAAAATATTTGTATCAATCAATTTGTTTTGGAAAGATTCATCTTGCTGCACTTCTATTCTATTTACAGGATCTACAGGTTGCTTCCCTTTATCTACTTTCTTTACAGGGTTCTTTTGTTGTGGAGTCACCATTGGAGGAGGGATAGAATATTGGTGTTCACCCTCACTATCTTTCACCCTAGATATCTTTTTAGATCTAAAATCATACTTTTTATGTAACTCGGCCTGCATGAAATATGTGAACTGTTTGCAGTATTCATTCATCTCTTCTTCATCGAAAGATATTCAGCCTCAACATATTCTTCCTCAAAATTTTCTTCTTCATCTTCCTCTCTTATACACACAATAGATTTTTTAACTTCAACTTATTTTTGGTCATCTTCTGCTGACTCTCTGAGTGCTGCTTATATATATAATGGTGCTTGAACTTGATCTTGATCTTTTCTTTCTCTCTACAAAATTTGTAGGGGTTGTTTTCTAAATATAGGATTAAATCCTCCTCTTTTTTGTTGTACTGGTCTTTGGGAGTTTTTAATTTCCAATTCCATCTTAATTAACTTATTTGACATATTTTTTATCACCTTTGTCATATATTCAATTCTTTGATCTTGTGAGGATTATTATTTTGCTTTCCCCTTCTCTTGGACTGACTGTTTTTCTTTTATCTTTCCAGCTGCACTCATATTGGCTTCAATTTCTAAAGCATCTGTCTGTATTTTCTCAAGAGTAGGGGATCTCCTTTCTCTAAGTGTAAAACTGAAATCATCTTCAAAAGCCCCATCAAAAACTACCTTCGCTCCAAAAGGACAGGGCTTCATATCTACAGCTAAACTATTATACAATTTATTGAATCTTTTGACAAACTCGGAAATATTCTCATCAAGTTTTCTTTTAATTGCATTGAATTCTGTTAATGAATAACCATGATCTCTTTTTTCTTCCCATCTCTGAGTGAATTTATTTTCTAACTCTTCCCATGTATTAATAGAACCATTTGGTAAACCTTTAAACCATTTTCTAGCCTCTCCATCTAGATACTAAACAAAAAGTCTCATTACAACATCAAGATGTTCTACATTCAAATTTTCAGCAAAATTGTAAAACATAGGTAAATGTTGCTATGCAGTTACTTCATCTTCTCCAGTGAAATGAGGAAGTGCTTTAAGATATTCTTGAGGCATTGAGTTCATTGCTTATGGAAGATTAAGTGGTGCATATATATTCATCAAGAGAGCTGGTGTTGCTATGCTTACACCTTGATTAAATGTCCTTTGGGTAAATGCAGTTGATGTACCAGCTGTGAAAGTGAATTGGGGTGAAGGTGATAAAGTGGATATGGGTGTAGGCTGATGAAAAATGCTAGAAGGAATAACAACTGGAATTTGATGGCCTTGTGTAAAAGTAAAGAAAATAGACTCAAAGGAGTGTTCTTCTAACTCAGGTTCTTGAAAATGAATGGGTGTGAAAGGTGAATCGTGTTCCAAAAAGGAAGTACTTTATTGATATATTCAAACAAAGGATTAAAAGAACTGCTACAAGGAGTAGACAATGTAGGAATAGGTGTTGAAATGGTTTTGGGTTTCTGAACCTTTTTAGAAACCAATCTTTCAGGGTCCGAAAAAGCAGGGACTTTCTACTGTGAGGTATCTAACCTCATGTGAGGCCTTTTGAAAGCCATAATTCTGAAAATAACAAACATAACTAAATATTTCCTCCTCACTGAACAACCAAAGGAAATAATGTGAAACCTAGGGAAAATAAATTTCGCTTCTTCGCTCCCCGACAACAGTGCTAAAAATTGTTGGTTCTTAAGAGACAATCCCTTGGCTGTGAAAGGAATCAGTGCTTAAGACATTTTAGAAATATATGTCACAAAATTAATTATATCGGGTGGTATTTGTTATATCCCTTTGGAAGTTAATTCTTTAAAACCCTCAATAATCTGATATAATGAAATATTCTACAATGCCATTAACTGCTAATATTTGAATGAAAAGAAGAAATGTAGAAGAAACTTAAAATGATATGTTGAAACACAGAATCTATCACCTTAAATCTTAGAAGGAACTTAAGCAGAAAGAACAATTGGAGTGAAGGAGCGCATATTAAGGTTATTTAACTCTTACTCACATATGCAATTAAGAGACCGACAACTACTTTACTTCACTTCATTCATAGAAGAAGGACACAAAATGATATAGGAAAAACAAATCACCATCAACAATTGCAGGAAATTTGATGCTTCTTTCATTAATTTCTCAGAAAAGTAAGTACAAAATTGTAGTCTTCTAGAGTTCCAAAACTCGGAACCCTCCTCATTCTTACTATCTTTCTTAAATACATACAAAATCAGTTTGTAACTGCTAGAACTTATTGAAACTACTCAAACTACCTAAACTATCTAAAATAATTATTACATTGCAATTGAGGACATCATTACAGCCTCGACCTTTTAACAAGAAAGATAAATAAAACTTGTAATATCAATCTATTTGCTGAATCTGATTTTTTGATGATGTGTTTCCCTGAGGTGTTGATGTAACTCCCTAAGGTGCTAATGTGTCACCTAGTGAATCAGTCATCCATGCCCTGCATTTTTTCCAGATTTCAATGTTGGTCTTAGGATAATTGACCAACTTATGATACTCTATTCGAAAAGAAGTGATCCTGGTAAAAGTAGGTGTTTCCATTAACAAGGTCTTAATCATCCTTAATAATTGAAAATGTCTATGCAAGAAATTACCTATTGTGGCTCCTTTTAAGACTGCAGTTTTTTCATGAGTATTATCAATCTTGCTTTTTGCTCCCACTAATAAAGCCTCATATGAATCCCAAGATAGAAAATTTCCTTGTTGATCCCAGCATGATGGTAGCCCAGCTCTGGTCCTTTTTTCAAACATGGTGTTGAATTTGTCCACAGCCTATTTGATCTCTGTCAATTTTTCCTCTGTTGATTTCCTGCAAGCATTCTTCACAATCAACTTATTGATTTATAAAACACATAATGTCATATCTTTGATATTATGCTCCTCTCGCTCTTGATCTGTCTTGGAATTAACAAAGTCAATAAACATTTTTTCCCATAGAGTTTTGTTAAGTAACTCCTGCTTATCAGCAAGGATGAGCTCCTATGGATCTCTGATTATGCTTTTTTCCTCTGACACTATAATCAGTGATTCCCAAATTGTCTTCATTACTTCAATAATTTCATTCCACACAATATCCTTTTCTTGAATTAAAGACATGTTTCCCTTTACTTTTTCTTTAAGACTCTTGATTTCTTCATAAGTTGTTTTACAATCAGATTTATATTTACTAACTTCTCCATATTTGGCTTGTATTATTTTCATTATTGTATCAAGATCACTCTGAGTTTTCTTGAGATCAACCTCTGCCATCTTTAATTATGTATTCAATTGGGACAATCTAGCTGCTGGATCATCATCTCCAGATGACAAAACTATGGTGCAAGTATGTAATTCAATCTGACCCTACAGATTAACCACTGTCTCCTTTACTCTAGAAATTTCCTCAACTTTCTACAACAACTGTTGTATAAGATTTTCCTTCTCATTTTCTACCTCTACCACCTCTGCTGCCATTGGATGCTCTCCAGTGGGTAGCTTAAGATTTTTATTCAACACATTAATTTCTGATTCTGCACTTTGTAATATTTTTTGTACAACTGATCTGTCATTGGGATCCACCCCAACTTTTACAATTATTTTCTTCAATTCTTCATTTTGAGTTGAAAGAGCCCTGGAATTATCCTTCTCTAACTTTAGCTTCTTAATAACCTTTCCCAACATATTCTCAGCCTTATAAGTAGCCGCACTGGTTTTAGTTAAGTAATTAACAATCAATTGACCAGTTTGCATGTGTAATTTAACCTTATCAAGTAAAGTGATATTTTTAGTATCAACAGTTAGATTTACAATTTTAAAACTATTGGATGACCCTATTGTCATTTCAGATCGGTGAGAAAAAGAATTTTTTAACTGATCCCTTTCTAAATCTATAGTTGTCAACAATATGGTTTGATCAGGAGTAATCTGATACTCAACTTGAGCCTCCATACTTTCCCTCATCTTCTGACTATTTTCTACAATTTGGGCAAATACCTGCTTGATCAAAGGTACTTGATCATGAACAACTTCATCTCTTGATCATGAAGTTGGCGCATTTTGAGTATCTCGTAATTGAATTAAGAAACCAAGCTGTGTGTTTGGTATCTCTTCATTTAACTTAGCTCTTTTCTCAACTCTCTTTTCTTCATCCTCATAATCAACAAATTTTGCTTTACTTCTTTCACTTATATTTTCAAAGATGATTGGAGTCTGAATGCTAGTGCTACCAGAGCCTACAAAACCTTTGTTAGCTAGCTTTTCAAAGTCAGGCTTACTGTCATGAACAAAAGGAAAATAACCATTTTCAACTCTCCTGTTAAAAATCACCTTGTGTGGATCATAAGCCCATTTCTCACCTAATAACAAATGCATGCTTTCTAACATCTGGTTTGCCTCATTTTTTTCTTGTATCATATTCACTATGAATGGTCCAACCATCATAGGCAAATTAAATATATTGCCTTTCTTCATTGGAACAAAATGTATCTGATCTACATTCAAGCTCTTTCTAATAAACTCCAAGGAAAACATTCTCATGGGGATAAAGATGGGTAATCTATAAGGCTCAATCCTAGCTCCATTCTACCTAATTTCTGAATAATCATCATACACAAAAAAATATCCAAATTTTCAATAAACACTAAGTTGAAGAAACTCTTGGATCTTCGGCAGAAAACATGGAGGAGTAATTCCATTCAATATCTTATAGGCATAAGCAGCAAAATCAAACAACCCTCCCTCATTAGGTTCATTTCTTATTATATCTGTCCAAAACACCACTGATTTCCTTTTCTTATTTGAATCAACAATATTCAACCCCAAATGTATAAATTCTTCTACATTTTGATATAAGAATAAATAAGTAATCAATGAGGGAAACCTGAAAGACCCAGTGAGGGATAGGCTCATGAGCTGAGCATTAATGTTCTCTTGCCAATAGGAAGGAATGCCTAACACCACATTGGGCTTCATCATTAAAGCAAATAACCCAAGCACCAACCTGTCAATTTGAGCAGCATCCTCCTTCCCAAGTATCTTCGACAAAAAATGCAGCACGGGCTTGACTTCTGCATCAAAAATCTCCAAGGGGGACTCTTTATCATTTGGCGAAAAATGTCCTGCTTTTGGCTTTAGAAATAAAACCACCTATGTAAAATCCTGCCCTCCAAGACTTCCATATAGTTCCACCAATGATTCTTCAGTAAAATTGACGTAAGACTTTGACTCAGGATAATAGATGGCTTGACAGATTAACAGAGATGTGACTTGAAGAACACTTTCTCCCAAATTATTCATCACAAAGCACTTGCTAGGGTATAATGCGGACACTAGCCAATGTACGAATTCTAGAAAAAGATGGGTTTTCGGGACACATGTAGACATAACACTAGACTTGACCATGGATGAGTAGACAAGAAAATTATTCTCATTAAGTAAGAATTGTTGATAAAAATGTAGGTGCTCAGCTGTCACAGGGTATCCTTGACATCTTGTTCAGTATCCATAAGTGGGATGTGGCTGGAAGAGCCAGAGAGAGACCACTTTTTAGACATGGATTTACTTAGGGTGGTGACTGTACAAACGCGAAGGTGAAAAATCAAATGACTCAGACAACTCTTGGAAAATTGGTACTGAAAACCAACAAGAGAAAAAGCGGAACTTTAACACATTTTATAGATGGCGCGAGATTCTGGAAATGAATGTGAATTCAATGCATGACTGGACAGATAACAGACATATGACATAACATACGAGCTGGCCCATTAGTTGGAGATGTTAATTTCTTGCGTCATAGGTTGTCTACGTCACTGTGGGAGAACTGTGGAGTACGACAGACTCATCAGACGTCTGCCCCCGCAATGATTGTGAACTGTCGATCGTGGTTAATGAGCTCTTGACAAGGCCAACTGCGGAGGCAGCGTCAGTGCTATACTTCAGGATGTTTGTGCCCACAGGTTTCCGCTGATCCAAATCAACATCATTTCTTTTAAATCCCGCTCGGTGAATTACACAGAGGTTAACCCAATGGTCGGGCCCACCTTCACATTTCTACAAAATATGTTAATTGACCAACATATAAAATAAAAATTATTTTTCAGCATATAGAAAAATTACATTTGTGCTTTTTCTAATATATATATGTTTTTCTTTGTGTTTTTAAAAATATTTCGAAAGTACATGCAAATGAGCCACGACAATAGCGATGGGTGATAAAATTCTTGGAGTAGGCAGACCCATAAATTGAAACCTTGCAAACTGCTGGAAAACATAATTGGAACCTCACAAAATTGACCCTTGTTGGTACTATGTACCAAGCACCCTTAACTCACTCATCAAGTAATGTTGTACTATCAATTCAAGACTCTTAGCAACAATCACTTTTATTCTTCAGTTGATTCAATTGCAAGGTAGAGGCACTAATTATAGATCTAATTCTTTTGTCAACCTCACTTTACAACATCACAACCATTCTCATAAGGTCTGATTGTCTGAAGATGGAAACTAAAAATTGCAATATGACAAGCCATTGAATCGAATTGAGAATTCAATGCTTTCATTTATCCCAATTATTAATCCTTTTATATGGAAAGATTGGGGTGTTTTCTACGGATAATTTAATTTCACGTATATACTCATTAAACAAATGCTTGCATATGCACCTATGATAAAGGTTCTTTTGTGTAACAAACAAGCTACAACCGCTTGACCCATGGTTCCGGCCTCCAACAGAGCACTCTATATGCCCCAAGAGCTCGTTCCATAGTAATTAAACAAACAACATGGCCCCAAAAGGCCATCTCATTCCAAGATTATGTCAAATAGTTGTTAGACATTATTCCCAATTGCATCTCCAACTGAAGTTTCATACCGTCTTATAAACATAATTTCAACTGGGGTGTTCTCGTTCTTGTAACCACAATTTCCATGAATTTAGCCCTCCATGGCTAAATTTCACCTCGAACTTCCAATTTCTTAATTGTAACACCCCAAACATTTTTCTAGGTGCCCTTCTCAGATACTCGTTATCAAATTTGGGGGAATTTCCATTATTTCCATCACTGTGAATTTTGTCAAAAAAAATTTGGATAGTTTGTATCCTATAGAATTTTCCTCATCATGCTCCAAATCTGGCCCAATTCAAACCTAGAGTTTTAATTGTGCTTTGATACCACCATGCAACATCCCTGGACACCTTCCAAGCGATGTTACGTAGCCATAACCCAAATTATCCCAATTAAATTATCCATATTCTTGCATAAAAATATTATTTAAGGTTTCACACCATTTGTAGAAATTTTCTGAATAATGAAGATTTATCCACTGAGATTATCCTGGTCACACATTAATTCGAATTCATGCATAACACATAACCTCTTCTACAATTGATCAACAATTTGCGGAAATAGAAACAGTCGCATGCGCACATAAACACAATATGTAATGGGGAAAGTTTATAGCTGAAAACCCCCAACTATTTTGTATATTATAATGGAAGAGAACATGTAACAATCTTAGTACAATACTCCTCACAAGTACTCAGTACTGTCTCCAAAAGTTACACACAAACTAGCTCAGTTTTGAACAAGTCACAGGTTCAAAACTCATCCACTAATTGCCTGCCTCTACTACGCAATCCAAGTTGGTTCAATGAGAGATCCAAGTTTGAATCTCCTTGGCTTCAACTACACAATCCTCATGGGCAATCTCCTCCAATGCTTGTGCAAATCTCATGCACACTATAGTCACAACTGATAGTAGACTCCACCCTTTCACCCACCTCTAACACTGGTCTCCACTGAACTGTACATGCACTGAGTTAACTGATGTGTTCTTTAGTTGATTTATGAGTTAATAATTAGTGAATTAATTAATAATTAATTCACACCACTCATCACTAGTGTATTTTCCAGTTAGACTAAATACAACTAGTTCAACTAAGTTAAACAGAACACAACTCCACCAACTGTCTCATCAACTCCACCAAACTCCGCCACTTGAGTTCTAATTGAAGTCAACCATGCATGAGCTCACCAAACCCCTAGGAATAGCGTAATTCCTTCTGTCAGGTGCATGGGCCACATCCGTAGCTCCAACTGAAGTGCTGTAAGAGAATAAACTGAAGTTTATAGTCCAAATATTCTTAAGGGCTAATAATATTTGACTGACCTATTTTTAGACAGGCAGTCTAAAAATAGACTTCGACCTGTATGTCTAAAAATAGAGGTCCATCTATTTTTACCAACTCGACCAATCATCCAAGAATAGCATACTGCAACTCCTAGATCATGCTCCATATGTCTAACAATAGACTTTGCGCCAAAAATAGCCTGCGGGCCCACTTAGTGAAGGCGACTTCATTTCACTAAGCTCCATCATCTTGTTGCATTTTCAACACCTTTAACTGTGGTTTGCTGCCAATGTCCCTACAAATTTGAGCATAACCCAACTGTAATTTTGTCACTAGGTTTCACTCCTATGATTAAATACATTAAGAAAAAATATAAATAACCAGGAATTATCATAAGGCTTCAAGCATTAATCCATGTACAACAAAATTATCCATACATACATACGTAAATACACCAAATGAAACTAGGGTTTGTAGTAGAACTACACTTAATTGTAAATCATGGTACATAAATACATGTCATAGTGGAATGAAACATAATTACACATCATCATCAACCCCTAGCTAGGATTTACAACCAAACTGATCATATAAAAAACACATGGCACATAAGTACCACATATACCCATTTTAGGGTTTTATCAGTAGAACATATAATTACATAAAAATATACACATAAAATATATCATTTCCTAGGGAATACTTATATGTATAAAATTTCTTCCTGGTTGCAGGATGTCAACATTCCACCCTACCATAAAATGTGTCATTCATAATCTCAACCACAAGTCACCCCCGAGCTGGGATTGCATCTCCATGAAACAATTGTAACCAAACAACAAAACTATGTCCCAACACATCAACCTCAACAACTACAGTCTCTAGCCACAAGTTCAAATTCCCCTAACTGGCACCCAAGTGGTGATACCTGAGTCCCTCAGTGATGCCCATCTTCTAAGGCATCTTATGATTGGCCAGAATGGTCTCAACTTGTAGTTCCAGGAGCTCTTCCACTTGTTGGTCTCCAAATTCCATTAGCCAAAATTGAATAATCCCAAAGTTAACACCTGAGTCCAACCCAGGACTCGCCAAATAACACTGAAGCAGTTCATACCATAAATACATGGTCACCAAGCCATAATCATAACCACCAAGCTCTCAGATCCATTGAGCTCTTGGAGCCACCAGGGCTCTAAAAAACATAACACTAAGCTCTCAAACCAAGACACATCAATTTAGTACAATTAACTTAATGACTACATTTATTTATATGCACGGCTTAACTTTTTCATGCAGCACCCTCTTGAGCCACGTGGGCCTCGAGGTGCACTTTTCACCAAAACACCCAACTGTTGCCTTTTATCTTTGGAGTTGCGCCCCCAAACTCTTTTCTATGGAATGGGATATGAAAGTAGCCTATTTCTATTAATAAAATGTGCTTAACTACATTAATTACAAATTCAGGCTCTCCAGACTCACAACCTTTACAATATTATATATATTCAAGCACGTTGGCCCCAAAATATATTTAACATCCTTACATGGGCACGTAGGCCGCATAATGTAACTCCGACTCACCAACCTATATATCAATGTATGCATATTTACAACATCATAACCCGCAAGGATAATACACTCTTTTCTACAAAATTTGTAGGCATCAATCTGCAAGAGAGACCAGTCCCCTCTACTACAAACTTTGTAGGGACCAACCTATAGGAGGCACCACTCCCAACCGCTGTGAATATTCATAGGTACCGACGTATTCGTGACACTATCCCCTCTATTGTAAATATTTGTAGGTACTAACCTACTTCATTGAGTTTACTTGCTACTTTTTCCTTCACTGGGTCTATTATTTTTTTTTTCCTTCATTAGCCCTGTTTACCACTTCTGCCTTCACCAAGTATGTTTGTCATTTTCTACTTCACCAAGTCTACTTGCTACTTTTTCCTTCACTATGTCTTCTTCTCATAAAAATTTTTCTTTTGGCCTCTTCCCAAAAATAAATTGTACAATATGTCATATATTCAAATTTTCAAATATGATTCTAAATATTTTACATGAGGTGTTTCTATATGTCTCCTCACATCTATGAAATTTTCAATGTCTAAAAAGTCCCATAGAATAATTTATAGAAAATTTTCTAAACTAGCATGTTTAAAGTTGATTTCAAAAGTATATAGTAACCCTAACTTCCACAAGGTATATCTCCAAAATTATAGAAAACCAAAATATGAAATTTCTATCATAGTTACCCACTAGTGTCTTCTTTGTCTCCATCATCTTTCATGTTCCAAAACATCTCAGAAAATAGTTATAACAAAAATTCCAAGCTAGCCTATTTGAAGCATATTTTAGGAGCATTCAAGAACCCTAACTTCCTTAGAGCATCTATCATAAATTATAGTGAAACAAAGTTTGAAAATTCTACCACATATACATGACAATTTCCACTCTATCTCCTCGAAGTTTCACAATGTGAAACATCCCAGAAGAAAATTTGCTGTGAAAATACCAAGATAACATATTTGAAGCAAATTTTAGAAGAAATTAAAGCATATCTCAAAAATTATAGCAAACCAACTTCTAAAATTTATAGGTACAATAATATCTCACCTTGATCTCCTACAAGTTTCACAATATAAAACATCATAGAAGAAAATTTATATTGAGAATTCCATGCTAACCTGTTTGAAGAAAATTTCAAGAGCATTCAAGAACCTTAAATTTCTCAGAATATATCTCCAAAATTGTAGTGAACCAAGGCCTACATTTTATACCATAGATACTTATAGATATCTACTTTATCTCCTCCATATTTCACATTCTATAACATCTGAGAAATAAATTTATAGCAAAAATGCCAAGCAAATTGTTTGAAGCATATTTCAAGAGCATTTAGGAACCCTATATTCCTTAGGTCATATCTATAGAATTATAGTGAACCAAAGTTTGAAATTCATATCACAAGTAAATTATAATTTTTCCTCCATATCCTTTAATTTTACCAGTCTTAGACATCCCAGAAGAAAATTTATAGTGGAAATTTCAAGCTAACAGGTTTGAAGTAGATTTCAGGAGAGTTTGAGAACCTTAAATTATTCAGATCATATATTCGAAACTATAGTGTAACAAAGCCTAAAATTTCTATCATAGGTGCATGAATATCTCTCCTCTATCTCCTCCAAGTTTCACAATCTGCAAAATCCTATAGGATAATTTATAGCAATAATTCCAAGTTAACATATTTGAAGAAAATTTTAGGAGGATTTATAAACCCTAATTTTCTCAAACTATATCTATGAAATTAAAGTGTATCAAAGCATGAAATTTCTACTATTGGTGCATGAATACCTCCCCTATATATTTTCCAAGTTTCATGATCTGAAACATCCCAAAAGAAAAAATATAGTGAAAATTTCAAGTTGACATATTTGACGCAGATTTCAGGAGAACTTAGGAACTCTAACTTCCTCAGATCATATCTCTGAAATTAAAGTGATTAAAAATTTGAATTTTACATTACAGGTACATGATGATATCGCCTCCATGTCATTCAATTTTAGCTATTTGAAACATCCAAGAAGAAAACTTATAGCGAAAATTCTAAGATAACATGTTTGAAGTAAATTTAAAGAGAATTTAGGAACCATAAATTCCTCAGTTCATATCTTTCAAGTTAAATCGAATCAAAGTCTGAAATTTTTATCATTAGTGCACAAACATATCCCCTTTATATCCTCCAAGTTTCATGGTTTTAAACATCCCAGAAGGAAAATTATAGTGAAAATTCGAAGATGGCATGTTCACTCCACAATTCACATTTATGCTCCACATTTAAGACCACAAAAGTATTTCCCAACTTTTATTGTGCACCTCAGATCTCTTATTTCTTGTATGTTATTAAAATGCACTCTTATATCCTTTATTTATAATGTTTCTATGTTCACTTATGAGACTTACTTGTAAAACTGGCTCAGTTGACCTATACTTTCTAGTTGGACCAACCTCACATAATCTTTCATATCTCCTCATTTCTATCGAGTTAGAGGAGTGCCATATTCCATCGAAAATGTACTAGATTAATATATTCAACTATATTTCTTATGTTCCCCTTTGAGATAGGTATTTAGAGTAAAAATGTCTTCAAAAATGAGGTATCAAAACTGGGAATCAAGAAAAAACTATGTATCCAAACAATCTCCAACTTGCGATCTTATCTTGAACATTTGTAGTATTAGATAAATTTTGAGGTCAAAAATGGGTCTCAAAACAAAGATGTACAACAAAAATAACTATATAATAACCAATAGGATTAAATATGAGGATGTCAACCATAGGGGATGATTCACAATTTTTAAAGTAAAAAGGTAAAAAGATAAAAATTAAAATTAAAAAATAAAACAATTTTTTCAACTTGTATTTTCAACTTATCTCCCTATGATTTTACTCAAATTTCGAGTGTGCAATCACATTTTTTTCCTGTAGTAGGGTCCATCAAAATTATGCAACATGGGTACTCCTTGGATGCAAAATTAAATTCCATTTCCAACAAGTGCTCACGCTCGAAATTTAAGTAAAATCATAGGGAGATAAGCTGAAAATACGAGTTGAAAAAGTAGTTTTCTTTTTTTTTTCTTCTAAAACTTGATGAGGTAATCTAATTGTATTTTATTATTTCCACTATTATTTTATAATATTCCTTAGGAGACCCATTTTAGACCTCAAAATTTCTCTACTCAACATCAATGAGAACAATATTTCTAAGACAAAACCTCCTTTATAATAGTAGTTAAATTTAAATGCTCTATGTAGCACTACATGAGAAATGGTCTAAACAAGCTAAATCAACCCTAAAATATGGAGATAAAACCTATATCCTCCATTAATTAGAAACCACAAAATAATGTATACATGGTAAAATAGTGAATGTACACTTACCTGAGTGAAACTTTTCTTTTAGAAATGCATTCTATACTTCCTAGTGAACCTTTTCTATTAGAAATTCATTCTATACTTCCAATTAATGCAATATTAAATAAATTTAATATAAATATTGTGTTTAAATACCATAATTCTCATGCTATATGAAACCATGTTATATTGGAGTCATCAACAATATGTATTGCTAAAAATAATCCCTTGTAGTAGTTAAGCTATATTTGATAACCAAGAACCATATAAACAATAATTCAATTTTGAAAGATCTAATCCTTGGACAATATTTTTATGATGTAATCTCCCAATGAAATTTTTTATATGATGTTTTCTAAAACTATATTTATTGTATATGGATGAATTTTGGTAACTAGTTAATTTTAGATATAACTTTCTATGGGTCTTCATAAAACTTGTTCTCCTATTTTTTTATATGATTATATGTAAATTATTTTTTATTACGTCAGAGGCATTATCTTTGCTAGAGTGGGGTGAGAAAAAACTATTCACCCCATCCAATCAAAACTATTTCTCATTGCCCTTCTGTCAAATATAATGTTGACAAGTGTAACCTTGGAATTTGTTGTCGTGAAAGTCTGCACCGTCTTTTCTTCACCGTCGTTTCTTGGTCGTCGAAATGTCCATTTAATGCGCCTCTAGCGTTCCCTTTGCACCCTTGTGCAAATGCTAGTATAAACTCTTGAGTGTAACAATTATGCAAATAGTTTATGAGATATTCTCAATAGTGATCTTTCCCACATGCGTGTATCTCTCATATTTATGTGGAGAAAATTTAGGTTTATAATAAAAGAATAACATTTATGTTTTTATCGAGATTCCTTTAAAAGAAAACTCATCCTTTAATTCTTTTTAATCCTTTCAAACTTATCTTCTTCTTTTTTAATTTTTAAATTTTTTTCTTTCAAATTTATCTTCTTCTTTTTTTTAATTTATTATTATTATTTATTTGTTTATTTTCCCTTTGTCTTTAAATATTTATTTGAATTTGAAATTGATATTTTATTATTATTGGAAATTGAATTTGATATTTTATTGATATTGAATATTTTATGTAAATGAATTTGAATGATTAATGCAAAATTCCAAAGCTAACTTTTAACATTTTATAAAGACAAAAAGACCTATGCAAATTGAATTCTTTTCATTTTCCTTTTACTTAATGGTAATCATATTTATACTAAGTATAATATGTAATAGTGATCTATTTATACTAAGTATAATATGTAATAGTGATCTTTGTTGTAGTTGGGTATATGTTGTTACTATGTGTTCTTATGGAATGTATTCATGATGCCTTTGTGATATAGGCAAAATGTGATATTTGCAAAAAGCAAAAAATAACTTTATGATAGAAAAAATCACTATTAAATAGAAGAAATTGTGAATGGATTTGGTTTTATTTTAGGCACTTAAGTCATTAACGATATAGTGCATGAATGCATGGATGCTTTATGTAATATTGTATGATGGATTAAACTTATATATCAATTATTATTGTGAGAAGTAATAGGTGCAAAATGTAGTTTGCAAATTTATTTATTTTTTTGAGATGTTGTGAATATTTAATTGTTATATTTCCTTGTTTTGGCTGTTAATAATAAGGCTATGGAATGTTTTTTCAATTACCATTGTATTTGGAGATTTGCTTAGTGAAATATCACCCTACTTGAAGATGCAAGTGAACATTGCTTTCTCTATTTTGAATATCAATAATATAAGGGTTTACATTACATATGTTATCTTATTCTCACTTGTATCTATATTTTTTCACTTATTATCTATGTATATCCTATTTACATTTCAAGGGTTAAGGAACATCACAAGTGGTGTTAGAGCTCTTTCCTAAGCTAAAATGCCTCCAAATTTTGGTAGAATATTTTTAGGTTATAAATGTATTATGGCACCTTTAAATAACACATTATATATAACTCAATGAATCAAATTGTTGTTGGGGAAGAATACAAACAATAAATATAGTTGGAATCACCCTATCAGAAACCCTTGTAACCCCTACTGGTACCCCTTCAATTAGTATCACATCACACAACACCTATATATGGAATCTCACTTTCATTTACCTTTGGGTATATTGGAACTACTTTGGGTATATACCTGAAACAAACTCTAGATAAGCCAATTGGCTATCATGTTTCTATAGTTTACTGATAACACCACTCTCTAGTACTTGGGTAATTGGGTCATATGGCCTGAGGGAATAACTAATCCTCCTTGGTTGGTGCCCTGAGATATTAGGATATGCACTAGTATATGTATATTAGAGAGAGATATGTCTTTAAGACCTTGTAAACCCTAGATTTTACAGTCATTTAGTGAAATTCCTACATCTTTGCATCCAAAAGGAATTTGGAGGTTATGTGATCGTAGTAGTAATCAACTAAGAGAGATATTCCCCTGGGATTAGTACTTCAAAAGAAAATAAAAAAGGGTCTACATATTTTCAACACCATTGTGGGAGACCTATCTCAAAATATTCCTTGTGATATGTTGATCACATGGGTAAACCCCTTGAGTAACATTTTTTTCATTGCACCCAACAATATATTGTTAGTGGTATATCTCAAAATATTCCTCTTAAGCCACTAGTTATAGTGAGCTAAGTTGGGATGAAAATTTTGATAGGTTCTTAAGTGGCCCCATGCTCCATATTCACAACATGGAAACCAATTGTAACTAATCCCAATATCTACACAACAAGAATCAACAACTTAACACCAAGGTTTTTGACCTTGAACCTTCATTCATAGATATTTTTGTGAAGATTAACAATCAACATCATCATGCCCTACAAGCATTGGGATCTAATATGTTCACACTTGAGTATAAAGTTTCCAATGCTAAGCATAGATTTGACCAAGAAGGAATGATCAACACATTAGAACAAGGCACTCACATGTTCTTCCTAGATTCCAATGCCCACACTTTCAACATCACAATTCCTAGAATCACTTTCCAAAGGTCAACATGTACAATTTTTATGACTCCAAATCCTTAGGTTGGGTTACCCAAATGGAACACTATTTCTCTCTCCATATCATTAATGATGACCTACAAAAAAGTAATAATGGGAGTCTTATATTTGGATGAAAATTGTTGGTAATGGTGGCACCAATATAATAAATTTTATGGAGACTACATTACTTGGACCCATTTTGTAAAAGCCATTTATGATTATTTTGAATTTGACAATCACTATATTGGAAAATTAAACAATTATGTCAAATAGGCATAATCATTAACAACCTTATTTATTTTGATAGATTATTATTCTACATAGAAGGCCTATCTAATTCCTTTTTCAAATATTGTTTCATCAGTAGTCTTAAGGAGGAAATTAGAGCACATATCATGATGTAGTGTTGAAACACATTTCAAATATTGTGATAGAGCTAAAGAAGCTAATATGGTGATCAATTTCCAAGTCAAAATACCCTAAATATGTGTTTATAATAGCACTCTTATGGTTACTGCCCCCAAATCCTTCACCTCTTAGCCATTAAGAATCCAAAATTTGTCTCTAGAAAAGATGGAAAAACACCAATACCTCAAACTTTTCCAGGATTATGAATGGGAGGTATTTCAAAGGGAATAATTGTAAAGAACAAAAAAATATTTCAAATGGATTCCTATCCACAATACTACACTTTAGAAGACATTCCTACTATAGATACTCTTGAACCAAACTTGGAAGACACCACCCCTTACACAGATGATGAATCTGACCTTCCAAATTATTTGCGAGGACTCCCAACTTTCTCTCCATGCCCTATTAGGTTTCTTGCTACCCAAAAGCTTGAACTTGAATGGCTACATCAAGCACCAAAAATTTATTATGTTGATTGACAATGGAAACACCCACAATTTTATTCATAGGAGATTAGCACAAGAAATACATCATATTTAATTTTCAAATTATGGTAGCCAATGGTGGCATGGTGAAATGTGGGGGTAGATGTGAAAATGTGAAACTACAAATTAGTGAGTATCATCTCAAAACTCACATGTTTACTATTTAAATGGGTGGGTGTGATATAGTTCTCAAGGAATAATGGTTATCACTTTGGGACCCATCACAATGTATTTCAAGTATTTATACACGAGCTTCACTTAGGAAGGGAAGAAACATACCCTTAAGGGCATTACATCTAATTCCCCTAAAATTATCACCTCTCATCATATGGAGAAGTCATTTAAGAAATTTCACTCAAGTATCATTGTACAGCTCAATGCCATCCAAGTAGTGGACACCCCTCCATAAGAGATCCATCAAAATTTGCAATTGGTCCTCGCTAAGCATCAATATGCATTAGAAACACCATAGGGTTTCCCACCCTAATGTGGGGAGTATGACCATGGTATTCCACTCATTTCAGGGAGGAAATATGCATCTTTATCAACGTCCTTTTGCATAAAATATTTAAATTAAGAAGATCATTCAAGAATTTTTGGAGGCATGAGCCATACATCTCAATGTTAACCCTTACTTGTCACTATTGGTCATGGCATTAAAGAAGGGAGGTAATTGGTGCAAGTATCCCAATTTCCAAGTTCTCAATAAGTTGACCGTCAAGGAAAAATTTCCTATCCCAATTATTGATGGCATCTTGGATGAACTTCATGGAGCCAAGTTTTTCATTAAACTTGACTTGTGTTTTGGATACCACCAAATTAGTATTAAAGTGGGAAATATCTCTACACATGCATGAAATTATGAGTTTCAAATATTCCTTTTGGTCTTTGCAATGCTCCATCAACCTTCCAAACCCTCATGAACAAATTTTTTTTACCCTTGATCTGAATTAGATCCTTTTTAAACCTATCAAAAATTTTCAATAAGCATTTAGCTAATTTTGTATTTTTTTAGATATCATTTTTATTATATTTTGCTTTTGGCTAAAAATGTGAAGTGGAAACAAATTATTGTGATGGTTGGCATTCCAAAGGAAACCCACTATAAAGTGGAGGTTGTAGTGAAGAAGCAAATAAATACGGAGATGGAAGGAGAAATGGGGAGGACAATATTAGAAATGAGATCTCAAATAAGACTTCATGCTTGAAGTTGAGTAGATGAAGGAGTTAATGTTGATTCCCATGTTGAGCGAAGGTGTGTATCAACCAGGGAGTTATACAATTTTACACTAGAATTGAGTAACAATGCACAAGTTCTATACATAACTTACCCTCTTTCGTAATTTTCTCCTATTCTTAATTAAATGGCCAATTAAATGTTGAAATCTCCGTGTAATTATTTCAATTTCATGGTTGGTGAATTCATGTGCTTTGAATGCTTTAGTTATGAGTTTAAAAAAATGTGCATACTTTGTTGAAGTTCATTTTTAGCCTATAACATTCGTCCATTACCATTTACTTATTTTTAGGCGTTTACTTTTGCCTACAAGACATACACATACCATATTGAGCACTCTTTTGCTTTCTATGTGAATTTACGAACCCCTTGGCATATTTTCCATTGTTTGGGAAATTTTACAAACCTTTAGGAATTTCTCTCGATTGTTGAGAGTGAAAATATATCCCTAGAAATTTTTCTCCATAACTAAGTGTCCAAATCCATAACTTGGGACTTTTTATCCATTGCTAAAGGTGTAAATCCATCTCTGGGTGTTTTTCGACATCATTGGGTGTCAAATTCCAACACCTGGGATTTTTCTACAATATTATGTGTCTAAATATTTTCTTGGCCATTCTTCTCTATTACCAAATGTTTATATACACCCACTAAACATTTCCCCTTTTTTTTTCAACTTAATTCATCCCCTAGGTGTTTTTTTAAGTTATGGATCAATTATTTTCACCATGAAATATCTAAATGTATTTTTACACTTGCAATAACTCTTTTTTCTGTAAAAAAAAGTCCACAACTATATTTTTTGTTCAAAATGTTCTATATAATTATGTCAATTACCCTAGAGTTGGAACTCTAAGTGGTTATAGCCCAACCTAGATAGAGGCTAGAAAATCTATTACTATAGAACTTGTTTGTTTCAAAAGTTTTTTCTATGGATCTTGATTACTAAAAAATTAATTTGTAGAGAGAATGAGTTGGAAGAAGAGATTTACAAGTGCCAAAAAACTTCACCACTATAAGGGAATAATTAAACAATAACATATTACATCTCTTGCAGTTGGGGGAGAAATTCATTATGCTAGATAATTGAAAAGAGGAAAGGTTCACTAAAGTTATTGTTCAATTGTACTAGGATTTGATAGTCAAGGAAGAGGCCTTCAAGGAGCTAGAAGTAGTTGTTTGAGAAACCAAAAAATCCCCTTCCATTTCCAGTATAGAATTTGACACCATGATAGAGACAATTTGAATAAAATCATTTTCCTCAGATATGTTTAGCGACTTTGAAAATCACACTAGAGGCATCAATTACAATCCCATAAGGAAAATTGGCTATGCCAGCCAAGAGCTAGGAAAGGAAGGCCAAGGGATTTTGATTCCTATTTCGCTTAATAGAGGCCTAAAAATGATGGCCCGAAATTTGGCTGACAAGGATCCAACACAATTTCAATTCAAACCATATTTTCCAAGGAAAAAGGAACAAAAAAAGAATCAATGCTCATGGAGAAAAAGACAATTCGCAAAAGAGTGTGCAAGAAGCCACTCAAATTTAATTGTAGAGGCTTGGGCAAGAGTAACAAAGAGATGATTATGTCATTTACATCTGATCCAACTCTTGGGAGATCAAGAAACAAAGCTTATAATTATTATCACAAACTAAAAAGTCATGGCATATAATATCTGGTTTATTTTATTGCAAAAAAAGGGGTTAAAGGGATAGCGATTGTTAGAACTCTAGAGGGCTAAGCCAACCATGCAGGAACTATTTCCAATACTATAGACTGACTTGACATTTGGAGGCAAATTTTGGAGCCTTTCATCCAAAACCCCATCCCAAAAATGAAACAACCAATAGGAACAGTTGGAGACTCAAGGTCAAAGGGAAAGAGGAATTACATGGATTTGTAGCCCAAGGAGAAAAGGTTTTCCAATGAACTATTGTAGTAGAAAATTCCATCTCCATCCATGAGATGGAAATCAAGGTTATTCCAAATATTAAAGGGAGTTAAATCTTATGGGGACCAAAAGGATGCAAATGGGGAGGTGTAATCTGAATTGGATCCTTGTTAAACCTCTTAAAAATTTGTAACAAGAATTAGTTGTTTTTATTTTATTTTGTCTTTTTGGAAAAAAAATGGAAGTAGAAATGCACCACTATGATGTTTCACTTTCCAAAGGAATCACATTAAAAAATGGAGGTTGGCATCAAGAAATACATAAATAAAGAGATGCAAGGAGAAATGGGGAGGAAAATAGAAGAAATGAGAGCTCAAAGAGGGAAAATTTCTTGAAGTTGAGTGGATGAAGGAGTTAATTTTATTTTCCATGTTGAGTGAATGTGTCTCTAAGCTAAGGAATGTTGCAATATTGTATTATTAGTAAGTAACAATGCACATGTTCTGTGTATAATCACCCTCTGTTGTAATGCTTATTTATGCTTAATTAAAATTTCCATTAAATGTTGGGATCTCTATGTATTTATTTCAATTTCATGGCTGGTGAATTCTTATACTTGAAGCATTTTGATTATGAGATACAACGAATTTGCACACTCTGTTGAAGTGCATTTTTAGTTTGTAGCATTGGTCCACATCCAATTGCTTCTTAGTGCATGTTTCCCTTTCTCCATAGGCAATATACATACCACAATGAGCATTTTTTTGCTTGTTGGGTGACTTTACAAACCCCTGCATGTATTTCTGTCTACCTATGAAAATTTACAAAACCTTTGGCACTTTTGAATTGTTGAGAGTCCAAATCTATCCACAAATTTTTTTCTCCATAGCAAAGTTCCTAAATCCACACCTAGGGATATTTTATCCATTACTGAAAGTGTAAAACTATCCCTACACATTTTTGTTACACTATTGGACATATAATTCTATCCCAGGTATATTTTCTACAATATCACGAGTCTAAATCAATCCCTGGTAATATTTCTTCATTATTGAGTGTTTAAGTATTCCCACTGAACATTTCCCATGTTTTTTTTTTTTACCTTGACTCATCCCTTGAGTGTTTTTCTCAATTTTGGGTCAACTATTTTAAGCCTAAAATCTCTATAAAAAAATTTAACACTTGCAATAACTTTGTTTTATTTAAAAACACAATCCATAACTTTATTTCAGTTTCCAAAGTGTTCTGTAGAATTATGTTATATTCTTTAGAGTTGGAACTCTTATTGGTTGTAGCAACCTAAACAAAGGATACATAAGATATTGCTACAAAAGTTATTTTCTTTAGATGTTGTTGTGGAAGTTCATTGTTATGTTTTTCTTTGGAAATTTTTGCTACAAAAGGAATTTGCTTCAAAAGATATTTGCTATAGAAGATATTTAAAGGCCACAGAAGCCGTTGAAAACGATTGAAGAAGCAAGGTTTTTGGTGAGATGGACAAGCCATAGGCTTGCCATTTACAGATCAAAAGTTACCAAAACAAAGGGTACATAAGTTATTGCTACATAATTTGTTTGCTTTAGAAGTTGTTGTTGTGGAAGTTCACCATTATGAGAGTTATTTTCTTAAGAAATTGTTGTTATATAAGCGGTTTGCTTCAAAATATATTTGCTATAAAAGATATTAAAAGGTCATAGAAGTTGTTGACAACAATTGACAAAACGTTTATTTTGTGAGACAAAAAAGCCATAGGATTTCCATTTACAAATTAGAAGGTACCAAAGTATGCTCATCAGAGACCTTGAAGCAATTTCCATGGGCAAAGCCTTGAGGAGGGAGAGGTTGGAAGAGTTGAGAGACTTCAAAAGGAACTCCATGAGGAAATCCATTATTGGAGGTAGAGAGGAGATGAGTTGGAAGAAGAGTTTTCCAAGGCCAATATTCTTTCACCACCATCATATAAGAATTAGATAGGAGCATATTGTAGCTCTTGCATTTGGGGGAGAAATTCACTATGATAGATAATTGACAAGAGGAAAGGTTCACCAAATTTACTGGTCAATTGTACTAGGACTCAACAATTAAGGAAGAGGCATTGAAGGAACTAGAAGTAACTAAGTGACCAAGAAATCCCCTTTCATTTCCACTATGGACAAATATTGCTAGAAACCTTTAAAAAAGAATGAATATGATCACTCTTGCATCTCTTAATACTATTTGGGATCATGCTTAAATCCATAAAATATCCTCCAAACTCTTGTTATCATAAAGGAATTTGCATAATCCCACACTCTTATGGTAGATCATACGTAGGAAAAACAAATCACTCCATTCAATTTACTATTAAGACATGCAACTCTAGCATCTTTCATAATCTCATAATAACTTATGCGTTGGTCGAAGATTCACATAATTACTAATCTTGTGTTTTCCTAGAAAACCCCAAGGTCATTACTAAAATTGAAAACTACTCCAATAAAAATTAAAGAATCCCTCAATATAGATAGGGACAATGACATAAAAAGTGTAAAAACTTTGAACCCAATTATATATCATCTACAAAAATTATGATCTTAATAAAACAAAATAAGAAAGGTGGTACACTTTCTTAACTTACTAACTTAACCTCTCTTAAGTTTGCTCTTAAGTTTGTAAATTCTCTAAGCACATTGAAACACAATCTATAATTAACTTTTGATTAAATAAAATAAGATAATATCTTTACAACATAACACATTAAGTTTTAAAGTGTATAAATATAGATATATCAATTTAACATAATTTTAAAATCACTAACGCTCTATACATCAGTGTGTATCATAGTTATATACACGGATGATCATAATTATAGCTATACAAATATATATTATCACAACCATTTCGAAAGTATATTTGTGTATGTTTATATAAAAATCCACCCACTCTTTCATTCGAAAACACCACCCTAAAGATGGATTATTATGAAGTATAATTGCAAATACTAACCAAATAACATTTGATGCGGGCTACTAGCCCAAAAAATAACATTGAATGCAGGAACTCTTAAGCTCTTCCAAAACTAAGAATTGATGTAGCCAATCTATTTGTTCTTCGATTGTTTGTCACAATTGTTGAATCACAGTGGCGGTCGTGCTAATCATTACAAGACTCAATATGGTGTTTGAGCAGTGTAATCTTCTAAATTTTGAACCTATGTGCATTCACAAGTGTGTTTACCATCTTTGGGACTTGTGAAAAATATCTATTTTCTCCTCTTTGATGTTAACAAACCAAGAACGTATAATGTGTTCTTGTAATCATCAAATATTTTTTCAAGGATTTGACATAGTTCTGACCACTTCATGGATTAATATTCTTGATACTTTAATTGATAGAACTTGTCATGCAATAGTTGATTAGCCTTACTAAATTGTTTGCTTTGTCGTGCATCATCTATATAGATTATTTACCATGTGTAACATTGGGCTTACCACATTGTTCACATTATTAGTTGTGTGCTTCCCACTAAGATTCAATCGATTGCTTATGACATCTTCCTAGTTGAAATATTAATTTTCCCTACGTCACTAAAGTTGTTAGCATCAAAACAAGTTTGGGTGCACTAAATCGCTCATTAAATGCCTTAGAATCAATCATTCCTCCAAATGAAGGAATATTATTGTTAGTGTTCATTGTGAAGGGATTCTTACCACCATTATTGCTAATCTAGGCTACATTGATGTGATTGGCATGGTTTGAGGCATGATTTCCCAAGAGCGATTCAACAAATTTGTGGAAAATTTTCTTCTGTGATTTTGGGGTTACTTAATCAATCATGGTCTAAACAATACTTTGCTAGTATTAGCAAAATTTGTGTTATTCACAATTTTTGGTCATGTGTACAAAATATGTGTAAAGGGAGGAAAATCAACCTCATACAGTGGGCAGTTAGGGCGGAGTCAAACTAGACATCCATCTTAACCACTAATTTATTGAAAATAAAAATTACTCAGAAATTAAAAATAAAGTTATGTATAAAGGACACCTAACCTTTGATACCACAAAACAGTAATTGGATGGAAATGAATTATCGTAGGAATCCAAAGTACTTGAACTAGAAACAACATAACAAGGGTGACTACTACAAACACAATAAAAAATTACATAAGTGACAATTCATCATTTGAAGTGTAGAAGTTATGAATTTAGTAAAGGAAGTGCAAAATCAATTTAGGCATTAGCATAAAAATGAAAGTACATAACAAAACTAGAAGATGTACATGCATAAATGTAATAAACCATTATATTTGCAGAGTTATAATAATAAATCATGGGAATTGTAAAACAATGCACAATAACAATTTAACATCTTCATTGTATTGGTTAGTATCCCAGAAACAAATGTATTACTTCTTCTTCTTTTTTTGTGTATATTAAGACATTAACCATAAAATAATGAACAAATCAAACCTAGAGAATGTAAACTAAAATTGATATTATTGTAAGTACAAAGACAATTACAAAATCAGGAAAGTTTGAGCACCATGAAGAATATAGTGATTTAAGAAATATAACGGAATGACAATGTGAAATAAACCTCAAACTAAGAGAGATGGACAAATAGGAGGAGGTTTTAAAAATGTGCACCTATGTAACTATGGCTCCTTGACTATTATAATACTTCATAACTTAATTCCTACTTATATATTTTTTAACATAACGAATTGACGATAAATACAAGGAGGATCAAATGAAATATGAGGATCAAAATCATGTTTCGTGTAATTAGGTTGGTTGCGCCGAGAGACGCATTCTACAACCCAGTATGACCCCAATGTGTAAGTATGTCATGTCCTCAAAAAATAATAAAAATAATTTTGGCTAATGTTGGCTAAAATATTAGCTTGAATCTTAAACTATATAACTTGATTCTTTAGATTATATATAACCTTTTAATCTTATTAATAGGCTAAGATTAATTATTATAATATAACTATGTATTATTTATATAATTTGAATGGATAATAAATGATGTCATTTGTTTAATAGTTCATTTATCATATATGTGAATTTGAATGGATCATAAATTTATCTTAAACCAAAAACTTTACCACATTAAAATTCCAAATTAGGTAAATTTTTTAACATCTTTCCTCTTTAGTAAAGTCAATATCATTTTTTTATATCAAAAGAAAAATGTTAATTCAACACAAAGAATCAAAATCCTGCTCCAAAATCTTTTGATATTTATTTTAATTAAATATTTGTAAAATGAATCTTTAAAAGAAAAAACCATGTTTTATGGATATATTAAAATATTTAAAGACCTAAATATTTCCACATCAAAATTGTAACATTTGAAAATATTAATTTGATGTACTTTTATTATAAATTTTATTAGCATGCCATGAAAAAACATTATTAAAGCTAATATTGATATTAAAATATTAATATTAATGTTAACAGATTATTAATTAATAATTTTGGATTAATACAATATTCAATTTAATATAATATTCAATTTGTTATATATATATATATATAGTAACTCTAGATATATATGGAGGGAAGAACAAAGACAAGGAGTGATAGAGGCGGAGAGATAGAGGCAATGACAAGGGAGAGAAGGAGATAAAATAAAGGAGAGAGAAGAGAAGGAATGAAGAGAGAGAGGGAGGGAGAGAGAAGGGTGTGTGTGTGTGAGAGAGAGAGAGAGGTGGAGGGGGGAGTGAGGGGGAGAGAGAGAGGAGAGAGGGAGTGAGATACTGACAAGGTTGGAGAGAAAGAGAGAGAGAGTGAGAGAGAGAAGGGGGGGGGACGGGCAGAGGTGAGAGAGAGAGAGTGGCAAGGGAGAGATAGAGAGAGTGTGTGTACGTTTTTGGGGTGAGATATAGATACGAAGAAGGAGATATGGAAGGAAGGGGATAGATAAGGAGAGAGAAGGAGATAGGGAGGGAGATAGTGACAAAGTTGGAGAGAAAAGAGAGAGCGAGGGGAGGGAGACAGAGGTAGGTGTGAGAGAAAGGGAGAGAGAGGAAGGAAGAGAGAGAGAAGGAGAGATGGAGGGAGACAAAGATGGAGTTGGAGGGGGAGAGAGAGGGAGGTAATAAGAGAGAGAGGGAGAGATATAAGGGAGATATAGAGGGAGAGATGACAGGAGTGAAGAGAGATAGAATGGGGAGAGGGGGAGAGAAGGGGAAGAGAGAGGGAGAGGGAAAGGAAGAGAGAGGGAGAGATAGATATGTATGGATAAAGAGTGTGTGTGTTTTAGGGGTGATATAGAGAGACAAAGGAGAGGCATAGGGAGATAGAGATATAGATGGGAGGTGAAGAGAGGGAAGAAGATAGATAAAAAAAGGGAGGGAGGGAGGAAGAGATAGATAAATATGGAGAGACATAGTATGTGTGTTTGGGGGGATGAGATAGAGAGACAAAGAAGGAGAGATAGAGGGAGATAAAGTTATAGATGGAGGGGAGACAAAGGGAAGAAGATTTCTTCCACTAAATGCATTGAATTTAGTGTAGATGATGTTTTCTAATCCTATTTGATTGTTTTCACTAGATGCATTGATGTGAGTGTAAATGTAATTATATTTGATTCCTTGCACTAGATGCATTGATTTCAGTGTAGATGTTTATTTCTAATCCCATTTGATTGCTTGCTCTAGATGCATTGATTTCGGTGTAGATAGTGATTTCTAATTTATTTGATTGCTTGCACTAGATGCATTGATTCCAGTGTAGATGTTGATTTTTAATTATATTTGATTGCTTGCAATAGATGCATTGATTTCAATTTAGATGTTGATTTCTAATCTTATCTTATTGTTTGCATTAGAGGCATTTATTTTAATGTAGATGTTGTTTTCTAATCCTATTTGATTGCTTGCATAAGATGGATTAGATGTTAATCTTGAGGTTGTAAATTACTAAAAATATTTTTCAAGATTATATAGAGGGGGAGAGAGGGGAGAATATTTCTTGCACTAGATGCATTGATTTCATTGTAGATGATAATTTCTAATCCTATTTAGAGGGAGAGAGAGGGAAGAATACTTCTTGCACTAGATGCATTGATTTCACTGTAGATGATTATTTCTAATCCTATTTGAATGCTTGCACTAGATGCATTGATTTCAGTGTAGATGTTGATTTCTAATTATATTTGATTGCTTGCACTAGATGCATTGATTTCCAATTCTATTTAATTGCTTGCACTAGATGCATTGATTTCAGTGTAGATGTGGATTTCTAATCCTATTTGATTGTTTGCATTAGATTCATTGATTTCACTATAGATGTTGATTTCTAATCTCATTTGATTGATTGCATTAGATGCATTGATTTTAGTGTAGATGTTCTCTTTTAATCCTATTTGATTTCTTGCATTAAATGTTGTTAATCTTGAAGCTATAACTTATAATAATAATAACAATAAATCAAGATATATTTAGTAATACCTAGAGGGACACTATTAAGAATTAATTAGTAGTAAAAAGTTGTGATACTTAGAATAAAAATGAAGTAGATGTGCAAAATCAATCCTCCTGCAAATTGCAAATTAATCCTTGACAAGATCACCTCCCTTCTTCATCACCAACTAATTACTAATAAACAATTACATATATTCAAAATTACTAATAGATAATTGCATACAACAATGTATTAAAAATATTTATAAGAGGAAAATATATATTTATAAACATTCAAAACATATCAAAATATTCTTGAAGGAGATGTAATAACTTTTTGGAGAAACAAATAACGTAAAGATTTAATAAATCTGATCACTCGTTAAATAAACTTCAAAAATACATTATTTCTTGACTTTGCAAAATAGATCATAGATAAAAAAAAATCATCAAAATATTCTTGAAGGAAATAAATTATTTCAAACATTAGCAAAGAAACAAATTATTTCAATAGTAATCTTGATGCAGTAAATTATTAAAAACTCTCTTCAAGATATGTTTAGTAATACTTAGGTACCTCTATTAAGAAATAATTAGTTGTCAGAAGTTGTGGTAACTAAAATTAAATGAAATAAAATTTTCCCCTTCTTCATCACCAACTAATTACTAATAGACAATTACATACACATCAAAATATAACACTACACCTGTAACATTCACAAGTATTGCCAACGGGGCTTTGATTCGACAATGAAGAGTGTGTTGTTAAGACACTCGTGTTGAAAGGTCACTGGTTCAAATCCCCTCGAAGGCAAAAAAAAATCCATCCATGATAAGAGTTGGTGTGGCCAAGGCTGGGTGCAATCCTTGGGTGATTTTGACGGCTTAGATGCCCCTCAGTTGCGGTTTCTTAGACCAAAGGTTTGGCGTAATGCCATGTTAGGACCAAATAACCAAACAAACAAACAAACAAACATTCACAAACATTACCATTAAAATCCAAACATAAACACACAAACCACTCAAAGCATTCAAACACAATCGTATAAACCATTCAAGGCAAGCAACACACTAAATTAAAGAAGAGAATGATATCGTCATGCCAAGAAAAGAAAACATAATGTGAATTTTGAAGTTAATCTCAAACATATACATAATAATGATAATCTAAAAATGTGACATTGTTGCTCTCAACTAAAACCAGCTTTGATCCATCTAACACTAGATCTACCATGCATCGAGTGGGATCAAATCCCTCAAGGTGCAAACTTTTCCTCAAGTTCTACACTCCAAAATGAAGGTTTTCACCTCGAGGGATTTGATCCATCTAACACAAAATCTATCATGTGATGAGGGATCAATTCCCTTGAGGTGCAAACCTTTCTTGAAATTTTTGCACCTCGAGGGAATTGATCCCTCTCGGCACTTGATAGATCTTGTGTTAGATGGATAAGTTGGTTTCAATTAAGGGAAACAATGTCACACTTTTAGATTATCATTATTATTTATATGTTTGAGATTAACCTCAAAATTCACATTATGTTTTTTTTTATTGACATGACCATATCATTCTCTTCTTTAATTTAGTTTGTGTTGCTTGCCTTGAATGGTTTGTACATTTGTGTTTGGATGCTTTGAGTGGTTTGTGTGTTTATGTGTTTGGATTTCGATGGTAGTGTTTGTGAATGTTACAATTGTTGTGTTATATTTTTATGTGTATGTAATTGCCCATTAATAATTAGTTGGTGATGAAGAAGAATATTTTCAAGAGTTTGTAGGAATATTGATAATACACATTTATTTCATTTAATTTATCTATCACAACTTCTGACAACTATTAATAGTGTCACTCTAGGTATTACTAAATATATCTTGATGGTTAGTTTTAATAATTTACTGCATCAAGATTACTCTTGAAATAATTTGTTTCTTTGCTAATGTTTGAAATTATTTATTTCTTTCAAGAATATTTTGATATTTTTTTTTATGTATAGCATATTTTGCAAAGTCAAAAAATAATGTATTTTTGAATTTTTTTAAATGAGTGGCCAATTTTATAAAATATTTACATCCAACCAATTATTACATCTTTCAAGAATATTTTGATTTGTATTTAATGTTTATAAATATTTAATTTCCTCTTATAAATATTTTGAAAACATTGATGTATGTAATTATTTATGAGAAATTTTGAATATATTTTGAATATATGTAATTGTCTATTAGTAATTAGTTGGCAATGAAGAAGAGGACGATATTGTCACGGATTAATTTTCACTTTGCTAGAGGATTGCTTCTTCACATCTATTTCATTTAAATTCTATATATCACAACCTTTAACAACTAATTAATTCTTTTTAGTGTCTCTCTAGGTATTACAATATTACTAAATATATCTTGAAAATAATTGTTTTTAATAATCTATAGCCTCAAGATTAACATCTAATGCATCTAATGCAAACAATAAAATAAGATTAGAAAACAACATCTACACTTATATCAATGCATGTATTGCAAACAATCAAATGAGATTAGAAATCAACATCTACACTGAAATCAATGCATTAGATGCAGGAAATCAAATAGGATTAGAAATCCACGTCTACATTGAAAATCATTGCATCTAGTGCAAGCAATCAAATAGGATTAGAAATCAACATCCACACTGAATTAATTACATCTAGTGTAAGCAATCAAATATAGTTAGAAATCAACATCTACACAAAAATCAATGCTTCTAGTGCAAGCAATCAAATAAGATTAGAAATCACCATCTACACTGAAATAAATGCCATCTAGTGCAATAATTTTTCTTCCCTCTCTCCACCCAGATTCATCTAACACCGGATCCGGTGTTAAATGAATCTAAGCTTGAGGTGTGATCACAATCTTAATCACACCTCTAATTGAGTGCATTAACTCTCTAAGTTGTGACATCTTGTGGATGTGGGATGATGAATTGCCATTAACATGAAATATTACTACTTTTGTCAGTAAATTTGTTCAATTCACACCATATGAATTAAATACTAGAGTTGAAACTATTGATAAGTTGGAAGTCCAACAATGATTCCATATAAAAAGTCAAGCACAACCAAACATAAGTGTTAGTTGCATGACAAAATAACATGACAAAGTAAAACATTAAGACAACTTTGC
Source organism: Pinus albicaulis (assembly GCA_034641835.2). Taxonomy (NCBI): domain Eukaryota; kingdom Viridiplantae; phylum Streptophyta; class Pinopsida; order Pinales; family Pinaceae; genus Pinus; species Pinus albicaulis. The sequence goes on along the minus strand of CM076584.1, from coordinate 1,504,597,702 downwards.
CAAAACACTAAAATTTTAAAGAAATAAAAACCAACTTTAAAACACTTTAAGTAATAAATATATAAACACATACATCCATTTCTAAACAAAACTTAAACTTCATTAATCAAAGGTCGGCAATCCATAGCTATAAATTTTGTGTCTTTCAAATTTTCAGTTAAAGGAACAGTATTGACTTGCCACTTATCCCTCATTTCATCAGATATATCATTGAAAGTTAGATATATCATTAACATCAGAAAGATGAAAGTTAAAACAGTTACATGTATCATTAAAATCACAAATATGAAACTTTATTAATCAAAAGTCATTGAAAGTTAGATATATCATTAAAATCACAAAAGTTATATATATATATAGATATATATATATATATATATTAGATTCAAAGATGCAGATTTCCAAGTAAATACGAAAGTAGGAATGGTATGTGTACACCTCATAACTGGAATTACAATGTGGTATGTGCCCACCTCATAACTCCACCAGGTGAAACAGTGAAAAATAAAATGAAATTGAGTCCTGTGCATGTGCTCAACTTCATGGGTATGAACGCCCTCTGATCTGTGACAGTACTTTCCACTCAGTAGCGCAGCTATCCAACATAAATTATACTAATTTATTATTATACTAAATTATTATTACAATGCCGGGTTGAGGAGAACACTGAATATTTACAAAAAGAATTCTCACACAGTGATGAATTTTTATATTCTTGGTGCTCACTTCAGTTAATTAAAGTTCATTAAATATTTGTTCAAAAAGCCAACATTCCAAGCCATAGTTCAACATGCAGTGCAAACCAGAAAAAAACTGAACTCTACACGAGTGCTGAAGAGAGCATTCCATGATAAGCCCAAGACATAACTAAAAAATTCATGTTTAGTAACCAACAGTTCCAAAAATAGAAGAGGGCAGCCTGCAAGGCTATCTAGACTCTGAAATCTGAAAGAAGAAAAATACTAGTACAGGATCTGCCCAAAACACATTTGAAACTGATCAATAAATAACTTTTTCCGGTTTTCTCCTGTCTCTGCATGTCAATACATGAGACATCCATGGATAAACCCAACAAACAACTTTTTCCAGTTTTCTCCTGTCTCTGCATGTCAGTACATGAGACATCCATGAATAAACCCAACAAACAGCTCCCCAAAAACTGCCGAGCCTCAAAACTCAAAAACTCTGCTCTAGTGTCATCACATGATGCAATCTGCACAACAATTAACCACAGAAAATGCATACAGCTCTCCCCCGTCTGCACAAGTTTTAATTACCTCTCGGCGCTGCATTGACCAGGGCCTAGACAAAAGCACATTGTATAATATTAGTCAAAGGTTATCAATACCTGAAGAGGCACAAGACTCAACCGTGAGACTATGATCCCCAGACTTTGAATACAGATTCGTCAGGAATTCCAGGAACTGCACTTGGCTTCTGAGCTTGAGAATGTAATCGGCCGTTTGATGGAAAAGAACTTCTGGAGCCTCCATGTTCCTGCCTCCCGGAATAAGCCTCTGCAAAGTTCTCAGCCTCTTGCCAATAGATTTTTTGTCGCTGAAATTTGAAAATTTGGAAGCAGTCCGCCTCTTGCCAATAGATTTTTTGTCGCTGAAATTTGAAAATTTGGAAGCAGTCCGCCTCTTGCCAATAGATTTTTTGTCGCTGAAATTTGAAAATTTGGAAGCAGTCCGAGCAGATTTAGGGTTAGGTTTTCTGCATACCAAGAGCCTTCTTCGATCTGAACGGATCGAACCAGAGCCCGGAACTCTTCGAACAGAGGAAGCTACCTTAATGGTGGCAGGATTCCCTGTGTCTAAGCTCGTCAGAGACATGATTTCTTCTTCAAATAACTGTGCTTCACCTTACCTTCAAACCCTTGGTGTACAAATCTCTCTGCTTCAAACCCTCGGGGTGCAAAAATCTCTGCTTCACTCTGCTTCACTCCACCGTTTATCCAGTGACTTTGAAGTGTGAATCTCAGGTAATGAATTAAACTTCCTCGAGGTCAATTTTAATATGAATTGGAATGAGGGAACTCTTATAAGGGCTGGGAATTCTTGATCTCGGCAAAAGCCTGGCAGTGCAGAGTAGGTTTGCATGTGGGTGACCGATTTAAGTACATATAACGCCGGGCCATTCAGCCTGGCGAGGACAGCTAAGGCCACGATGGTGGTTAAGGCCACCCAGATGACCTGCAAGACCTTAAAGACCCAGCGGTCCAAGGGATGTGTGGTGTAGTAATTTGGGGGTTTGTGTTGAGAATTCTGGGGAAATTAGTGTGCGCCATTGCTGCTTTGCTTCGTGGGCCTCTGATAAAACAAATGCCTCGTACTGCCTGTAACGGTAAGGCACATGGTGGCACATGATTCCGGACTTGTTTAAACAAACCGTATTTGTCCATTCCCATGTGATTCTGGCTGGCCCTGCTATGCCTCAATCCGTGCACGGGTCAGTCCGCGTCCTCGTGTGTGTTGCCCACGCAGCCATATCGATATATATTATCTTTTTTTCCCGGCATGTGGTTGCCCTGCGAGGAATTTGGTGTGCAGCATGTTCTGCAAATTCTCTGGTCCGGATCGTGTGGCACAAGTTTTAGGGTAGGGGCGGGTGCGATCCCTTACATTTTTCCCTTTTCTGTAGCGTAGGGGCGGGTGCGATCCCTTACCTTTTCCCCTTTTCTGGGAAGCTCCTGTGCACGGGGATACCAACTTTAGTAAGCAATAAATTAAGGGTTGCCCCATAACGAGGAAACTTCTCCAACCACTCTTGCCCAACAATTTTCAGCTTGAAATTCAAATGTGTTAAGAATTGTAATTGTCATAGGTTATTATTAAAATATTTGGTTGCAGGATGGCTATTTAATATATTTGGTTGTAGGATGGCCGGGCGTTGAATTTATTTTTAAAGTAAAATAATGATTTTATAATTTAAAATTGTAATTTTAATAAAGATGATATAGGTTAAAACTAAAATGTTTAGTGTTTTTTTTTTTAATTATTTAATTTGTATTTTAATAAAATGATCTATTCTTATTATTATTTATAATGGGGCAAGTGTAGTTGACTATGTTATTTGTTCACAAAGTTTAATAAGAAGGATAGATGAAGTTAAGATTGGAGAACATATTTGAGACTAAAAATTAGATCACAACCCAATTTATATAAAGTTATCTTGGTTAAAAGAGAGAATAGGAGGAAAACCCAATGTTATCGACAATCGACATCAAGGGAAAAAATTCTTATAACACAAGAAAATTGCACTATTTTCAAAACAATGCTCGAGAGATCAATTCAGAAGGAGAAAATGGATCCCCAAAGCCTCAACAATCATGAGTTAACAAATATAATTCAGGGTGCACTTGAGAAGTGCAAAAGAGAAAAAAATAGGAAATCATTATCAAATTGTTTTCTTGTGAATGCATGGTTCGATGAGGAATGCAAAATGGCAAGGAGAACCTTGCAAAAGGAAGGTGGGGGAGCAGATGAACTTAAAGTTATAGAAGCAGATTTTAAAAAGGAAAAAAGACGAGTTCATGTAAACAAGGCGAGAAGAGTTAATATATCTAGGCAAGAATAACCCAAAAAAAATTGGCAAGAACTTCAACCAATGAAGAAGCAAATTGAAAATAATATTACAACCAATCAGTGTTTTGACTATGCAAGAAAACTTTATGAAAAAGAATTAGAGGTTGAGCCTCCTCCCAGGATCAACACAACTACATCTTTTCACATTATAGGAGGTGGAGGCAGGAATTAAAAAGTTGAAAACAAGGAAGACAAAGGACTTGGTTGAACTTCAAGCAGAATATCTAAAGTGGAGAATGAACATTCTGGCACCGCACATCATGGAAATGTTCAACAACGTCATTCGACAAGGATTCCCAAGGGTTTGGACAACTAGTATAGCAATACTTCTTTTTAAAAGTGGAGACATTAATAATCCTTCCAACTATAAAACCATTATGATCAATCTTTTGTTTGCAAAGCTTTCCAACGACATGGTAGAAAATAGAATCAGTAAGTGGGTAGAAGTAAAAGAAAATAGGGCAAAAGGGAAAGCGGGTTTTAGGCCGAAGCATTCTACAGTAAATCATGGTGCAGTCACACCAAGAAACATTATTGAAAAGGTTTGAGGGGACAAAGAAAAAGTATTTTGCTACTTTGTTGACTTCAAAAAGGCATTTGACACGGTCCCTAGAGATAATTTGTGGCGTAGAATGGAAGAACTTGAAATTCCTTTGCAATATAGAGTTGTTGTCCATACGCTTTATGAAGAGGTGAAAGTAAAAATTAGAACTTCAACAGGTATTTCAGAATTTTTTAGAAGTGACATCGGAGTCAAGCAAGGCTGCCCTTTATCCCCTACCTGCTTTGGTTTATATATTGACAAATTCGAAGAGTGGCTAAATTTGCAAGGTGGGGATGGTGTTCGGTTAGGGGAGTTTGTGATAAAGCTTCTTCTATAAGATGATGATATTGTACTGATTTCTAAATTGGATCATGGATTGTAGATGCACCTATATGCCTTTGAGAATTTTTGTAAAGTAGTGGGGATGCAAGTCAATACCAGTGAGACCAAAATAATGATTTCTCTAATAAAAGGAAGCAAAGCCAACATATGTTCTTCTCCGAAGGTAACATTCTTGAAGAAGTAAATGAATACAAGTACCTCGAGATAGATTTTAATGACAAGCTTAATTGGGAGGATTGCAGAAAGAAGAGAATTTTAGGAGGGTGGAAAGCATTATATGCACTTCAAAACAGATGTAGAGAGGCAAAGTTATGGGATTGGAAAACGATTAAAGTGCTTTTTGGGCTCCTAGTGTGTCTAGTGATATTATATGGGTGTGAATTATGGGCTAGCAGCATCTATGTTTCAAAATGGAAACAAATTGAGAAAATCCAAAAATGATTGATCATGAGAAGGTTCAAAATAAAAAGTTTGGTTCCTTATGAGATAATATTGAGTGAGACAAGAGCAACTCCCATCAAAGCAATTGCTATGGTGTGTCTTATAAGGTATCTAAAAAGAATTGAGAAAATGGGAAGAGGTAGATGGCTGAAAGTTATGTTCAATGAAGGCATGAGTAAAATAAAGAAATCATGGATGAGACAAAACAAAAAATGGAAGCAAAAATGGAATATTTACCTTAAGGCATGCCCCACAAATAGCAAGGAGTTAAAGAATTTTGTTATGGAGAAGTTTAGTAAGCGTATATGGGGAAAAGAGTTGGGTTGAAAGAATAAGTACCATGTTCAGGAATTCAATGATCTCCAACAAAAAGAGTACATTAGCACTAACATTCAGTGGAGAGCAAAGATTCTTATTGCTCAATTAAAAACTAACTCACATCAACTTCGGTGTGAAACAAGATAGTGGAAGAGACCTAAAGAAGCTTGGGAAGAACGGGTGTGTACTTTTTGCACTTATGGGGCAGTGGAATCGGAAAAACATTTCATTTTGGAATGTGATGCTTTCAGAGACATCATGGACAGTTATGGCAACATGTTAGCATCAATTATGTGGCATTGTCTTTTCAGTGAGGGGACTGTTAGAAGGGTGGGTCAGCTCATCATCAATTTGAGTAAGAAAATGATTGAATTGCAAAAGGCAAAAAAGCAAGGAGGTTGGTAGTCCCATAGACTATTTTTAATCTCGTGGATGTTAAAATATCATTCATTCATTCATTTATCTATTAATTTTTATTTTAACAAAATGATTTATTCTTATAATTACTTATGTATTAGAATAGTTAATTGAATTTGAATCATCCCCCACCTTGCTAAGAGCTAATCTCAACCATTGTGTCATGAATACCACAAAACCAAGGATGTAATGCCCTCCTTACAATGGAAAACATCCCTAGCTATCTCCGATCTTTGCTATTGGGAGTGTGAGGAGAATGGGCAACACCTTTAAATCTCAAAAACCTTTGGTGAAAGAGGTGTCACAAACACTAAGTTATAGAATTCACATGCACATTTAAGAGTGGTTGAGATTAATGTATTGTAATGTAATATAAGGGAATAAAAATAGATAAAGTTACTATAACAAAGATAAATTATTTTTTTAATATTACAAAAAGAGTCCCTTGGATACATTTACAAATAAAAATGCCTAGGGGATAAATAGTAGCAAGTACAAAAAAAAAAAACATAAAAGTTGACATTTTGAGCAATAACAAATATAGGCCCTAAGACCATATCACCATACACGTAACACAAATCAAATAGAATGATATAAGACTCTAAATAGTTGTGACATTAATAGTAACAAATTATTAAAAATGCAAGTCATGAACTTGAAGATTACAAGCCTCGCCTCCTTTCAAGCATTCTTTCTTTTCTAGCCAATGTAAAGATCATCAATAGAAATTTCTCCTCACACCTTAATTATTTCCTAACATGACTTTCACAAGCAAGGGAAATCAAACTCTTTAAGTGTGTTTTAGTTTGTGGGCTTAACCTTTGTAAATGGTGAGAGGTGGCAATTCTTTGGTAGGAAATATGTTTTTTTGGGGGTATTTATGTGGAAATTGAATACCAAACAAATTACAAGATGAAATTCTATTGATCCAAATTTTGTATTGTTGACCAAATGAAATCAAAATTTAGACAAAAATTCTACTCATATGAATTCTGATGGGAATTTTCATATGGGTAGGCTCAATTCCATTGAAGTGTGTTGCCATGGTTTAGAGCAAGTAACAAAGACATAGTCATTCTAGTCATTCTATTTTCTATCCCATACTCTCTTTCGTAAAGAAACATACAACGCCCTCAAACATTAATACAAGTATTTTTTTACTTAGTGTGCATTTGTTTTATTATGTTCAAACTTCCACACCTATAACTTATGAATCCAAACTTTTTAAGTTATATTACAATTTTCATATTACAATTGAATCAAGATGAGCACTAGATGTCTATTATACTTATTGATTAAGTCGACTCTAAGTCATATTACTCATCTAACAGAGTTTTTTCTCAAGCTCTAGTTTAGTTGATTGTAGGAATGTTAGGGTCTTACTATAACCTCCCTACTTTGGGCTATATAGTAGTTATTTAATTATTGTATACAACCATCCTCTTTAAATAAGTTCATTAGATAATAGTGTCAATGTAAAAAGGCCCACTTTATAAGGACTACTAGGTAGTAATTACCCATTAATGATGGGACCACAATTAGTTTGGCTTTTTGCTATGTAAAAACTATTTGAAGAGATAGGAGATCGTGGAATGTTATGTCTTTTATTGTGTAAGTGGAGCTCTACCTAGCGGAAGGTTGTTATTGAACTTCCACGACCCTGGTGCTAGGATATATTCTTAAAATATATGATGCTACCAAACCAAGAATCTCAAAAAAACTACTTTGCACAGCAGAATATAAATAGCAGTAAATCACACATGCACAAGTATAGACAATTTTTTACAAAATATTGTACAAATATGTACAAAAACCCGAACTTCGTTATATTAAACCAACTAAGTAATACAATAGTCTAGTGCTCCCATACAAGGGATAATGGTCCTCAATTATCTGCAAGTACAAGAATACAAGATATAATGAGAATATCACTACAAGCTCAACATCTATGTCATATCTCGTCATGTCGGTCCTTCGCTTCAAATCTTCTCTCTAGCTGCACCTTAGTCCATCAAATGAAAACACATAGATTCTTCAGGAGGGCTTCCTCCTATCACTGCTACAGGTCACTTCTACTCCAATGAACTAGGGATGATCCAATATGCTCTTCTAGGATGGCCAATACTTGAGCTCCTTAATTTTCCAATCTAGTAGTCCATTAGTCCATTAATGTACTACACATTAGGCTCAACAAATTCACCCAACCTTCAGTTGTTGAATTCCTTTTAGGACAACTTGTCAAGGGCTACTTTAGGTCACCAACACTTGCCCTCCACCAGTCCAATGGCACCCAAACCAATCACTGTGAAATATACACATATGAGGGGTTTCTAACCACCAAGTCAAACCCTTCAAATGGCTCCCGTGGGCTACTAATTAATCTCATCCACTTAGCAAACATTACCAACAATAAATGACCAATCACACCCATTCTTGACCACAGGTTTTTTGCATTTTAACTTTGAGATGAAAGTCTTGGTTAGGGTTATGCCACAGTCCAAAATTCTGCTACTACCTCTTGTGTAATGCTCCAAATCTAACCCTAAATACTGCAATGTTCCTTCTCTTGACTGTGAACTAGTAAAATGAGGATGCTCCACTATTTGGCCTCCACAAACAAGGGTTGATCCCTACTATCACTTCAGAACAGCCTGCGACCCATACCTTTAGCAATATGCAACTTCAAAAGTGCACATACACTGCCTAGATCTCTTCTTCACCCACTCAACCCTCTCCCAAGTGAACTCAACCTTTACTGCAAAGAAAAAATAATCACGAACTCACCCAAATGGCTCTTATTCTACCTCGGTGTTCTGCTTATTGACTCGCGGCTTAATTCAGAGAAGATATCCTTGGCTTGTTTGATCTTGGATGTGGAAATAACATAACATCACATTGTATTTATAACCATACAAGGGATCCGTGAATATACATGTCTTTTGGACAAATCACTTCAAGCCTACATGACTTAAATGCTAAAAAACCCATCACAGTCTTCAAAAATCCGTATCTCATTAAGAAAAACTCATATTCTGACAATTCTCGAAGCGTTGTATTCTCCTCACCATCCTCAATCATATCTGTCCATCACATTTCCAAAATTCATCATGGTTTTTTCCCAAACATCGATGGGTGAAAAACCCCAAGCTTGAGTTCGAAGCCCACAAATGAATTTTGGGGCACTTCGCCCTCCAAACCTTGAACCCAAGGGCTTAGAGTACCTCACAAGCTACTAAAAAATGAACACTCCCTCTTAGCGAGGGAGGTACTTCCAATACTAGGAAGTGGCTCATCATCATCATCACTACTCGCAACAGTCACCCAAATTCTAGTGCTCACAACTGCAACAATCCATGTAATATGAACTACGCCTCTTTTGGAAGTGTCATTGTCATTATAAGCATCCTACTTCTTCTTATTCTCCTCCTCAAATGTCTTCCATTCTCTCCATGATTCCTTCTTGGAAGTTGTAGGAGCACCCTTTCTCCCCACTGACCACACACTCTTCTTGGCCTACAAAGTCTCCCTTTGAACTTGTTGAAGATTGCAACAAGAAATAGTGAAGGAGGCATCCTGAAACATCTTTCCTGATCCTAGTTGGAAAGTGATCACCAAAACTAGGTGGGGGCCACACAGGTGATTTTTGTCGCAATGTCTATTTTTAGACATATGGATCATCTTCTATAAGTCGCGAGATGCTATTTTTGGATGGTTGGTCAAGTTGGAAAAATAGATGGACTTCTATTTTTAGACATATTGGGCGGAATCTATTTTTAGATTTCCAGTCTAAAAATAGATATGTCGAATATTATTAGCTCTTAATAATATTTGCACTCTAAACATTATCTTATTCTCTTGGAGCACTTCAGTTAAGTGCAAAGATGTGGCACAGGAGCTGACAGAAGGAATTACGCTATTCATGAGGGTTGAGTGGAGCTATTGCATGGATACTTCAATTAGAACTCATGTGACAGAGTTTGGTGGAGTTGATTGAGGAAGTTAATGGAGTTGTGTTCAGTTTAACTAATCTAAACATAGTTGAGCTATTTATATCTAGTTTAACTGATTGATACAATTAGTGAGAGTGGTGTGAAATATTATTAATTAATTCACTAATTATAAACTCATTAATCAACTAAAGAATACATCAGTTAACTTCAGTGCATGGACAGTTTCAGTGGAGACCATTGCAAAGATAGGTGAAAGGGCATGTGTGACTATCAGTTGTGACTATAAGTGATGCATGATTTGCATCCAACACTCAGTAGAGATGCCTATAAATACTGCGTGAGCAAGGCCGGGGTAATTCATTCTCATCAAGAGGCATTCTTCAACAGGGATTGCGCAGTAGAGGCAGGCTAAAGGCTGGCAAAGATCGGTGCATGGGATTTGCAAGATCGGGCCTGATTAGTGTGAAGCAAGTGGAGATTATACTGAGAGCTTGTGAGCAGCTTTGTATAATGATTGTTACATGATCTCTATGACATATATAATATACAGATAGTTGGGGTTTTCAACTTTAAGCTTTCCCATGACATACTGTGTTCATATGTGTGAATTTTTATGGTTTTAATGTGTGCATGCAATTGATTTTATTTCCGCATGTAACGATCAATGGTAGAAGAGATTTTGTATTGTGCATGAAGATAAAATAGTGTGTGATCAGGAGAATCTTGATGGATAACATATCAGTTATTCAAATTTATACATGGTATCAGAGCGATATTGATCATTGGAGCAATTGCAAAGCATTGAAGCAGTTGAGTTTTGTGCTGGTGGAATTCGAAATTGCTAGAGTGATTTCTTGGTGTCAAAGTTGAGATGTCTTTCAACGGATTGCGATTGTAGTATGCCCTTGAGGGCAGCTCGAATTATATTGCATGGAAGGACAGGATGGAGGTGGTGCTGGATGACAATGGGTTGAAGGAGTTCATAGATGAAAAAATTCCAAAACCTACTTCTAGTGATGTTGCCGTACTTGACGCATGGAAAAATAAGGTAGCAAGGTGTCGAAGGATTCTATTGGAAGGTGTGAAGGATCACATAGTATCTAGCCTTCATGGTGAAGCTTCTCCATTCTTGATGTGGAAAGCTTTGACATATTTTTTCCAAAGCAAGAGCGACCAGAGGAAGTTGGCGCTCAAGGATAAACTCAGGAAAATAAAAATGGAGAAAAATGACACTACTCCGGTATACTTGACAAAGTTTGTCCACTGCAAGGATGAGCTTCGGAGTGTAGGAGTTAGTGTGGATGATGAGGAATTGGTGAGCTTGGCTCTCCTTGGGCTTTCGAAGAGTTGGCATTCCTATTAGGACTCTGTCAATGGTCGGGAGAAATTGCCAGGATGGGCGCGACTTTGGTCGGATCTTGTGCAGGAGGAGATAAGGCGAGATACCAGGGATGGATCTTCATCAAAGAATGATGATGAAGAGGATTGTTCTTTGGCTACCAAAGCAAGGAAGGGGAAGGGTAAGAAGAATGCTTCTCAATCCGGTGCGGATGGTAAAGAGCGTGACATGTCCAAAGTGAAGTGTTTTCACTGTCACGAGCATGGACATTACGCCACGAATTATCCACAGAAGAAGAAGAACAAGCAGGTTGTTGGAGCTGTAGCTGGTGAGGCTCTTGCCTCGCAATTTGAGCTGGATTTCTCATTGATCGCATGCATGGTGTCTAGTGCATCGGGATCGAGGTGGTATTTTGATATTGGCGCTTCCTGTCACATGACGGGAGATGTGAATCTTTTCAGTGACTTGGTGGAGAAAGATCTCTAGTTGCATGTTGAGTTGGGCGATAATGGACGATACAATGCGACCAGCATTGGTACCATAACCTTTCAGAGGGAGTCAGGTTAACTCATTCTTTTACAAGATGTAGTGCATGTTCCAGGTTTAAAGAAGAATTTGATCTCAGTCGCAATGTTAGAGGATAAAGGGTATGATGTTGTCTTTAGTGAAGGAAAATTTTTCCTTTGGCACAAGGCAATAGGACAAGTCAAGAAGGTTGGGATTCGAGCAAAGAATCTCTACAGACTTGAAGTAGATGTGATGTGTACGGAGCTTCCTACTGTTGGGAAGTGCAAGAAAGACATGCAATTGATGCTTGAGAGGGAGCAAGTTTTGCATGCAGGTAAGAGTGCACCTTGGGCTGTGGAGTAGCCACAAGATGAGGATCATGGAGTGGAAGAAACCACTCTTGCAGAGAAATTTCGTGCCAGATGGGCAGAGGGAGTGCATGAAGCTATACCACCAAGTGAGAGGTGGGGCGACAGGCATGAGTAATCCCAAGAGGAGATTTACGGGCAGGATTCATTGAGATGGTGTGGATCTCATGAATTGAACCTGGCTATGAGGTTCCCATAGCGCAGCAGTAGCATGATCAGTTGGATTGATGCAGGCAGATCAAAGTGACAGTGTCAGATACTGGAGCGCGGATCAGAGTTGACAGCAAGTGTAGAGTGCATGGGTGCAAGAGTTCAACAGCGCAGTGGTTCCTGATGACATGTGCAGTTGGTACCAGTAGAAGTCGAAGACTTTGATGATAGAAGCATCAGACTGATTGAGTTGTTTGGAGCCTATTCAGTTTCAGAGGAGTTGCAGAGCAGATGCATGGAGTTGCATGGCGCTTGTGAAGGTTGCAGGGCGAATGCATGGAGTTGCATGTCACATGCAAAGACAGTCCTTTCTCGTTGAGAGGGAGTGTTGAATATTGCAACAAGAAATAGTGAAGGAGGCACCCTGAAACATATTTCCTAATCCTAGTTGGAAAGTGATCACCAAAACTAGGTGGGGGCCACACAGGTGATTTTTGTCGCAATGTCTATTTTTAGACATATGGATCATGTTCTATAAGTCGCGGGATGCTATTTGTGGATGGTTGGTCAAGTTGGAAAAATAGATGGACTTTTATTTTTAGACATATTGGGCGGAATCTATTTTTAGATTGCCAGTCTAAAAATAGATATGTCGAATATTATTAGCTCTTAATAATATTTGCACTCTAAACATTATCTTATTCTCTTGGAGCACTTCAGTTAAGTGCACAGATGTGGCACAGGAGCTTACAGAAGGAATTACGCTATTCCTGAGGGTTAAGTGGAGCTATTTCATGGATACTTCAGTTAGAACTCATGTGACAGAGTTTGGTGGAGTTGATTGAGGAAGTTAATGGAGTTGTGTTCAGTTTAACTAATCTAAACATAGTTGAGCTATTTTTATCTAGTTTAATTGATTGATACAATTAGTGAGAGTGGTGTGAATTAATTATTAATTAATTCACTAATTATAAACTCATTAATCAACTAAAGAATACATCAGTCAACTTTAGTGCATGGACAGTTTCAGTGGAGACCAGTGCAGAGATAGGTGAAAGGGCAAGTATGAGTATCAGTTGTGACTATAAGTGATGCACGGTTTGCATCCAACACTCAGTAGAGATGCCTATAAAGACTGCGTGAGCAAGGCTAGGGTAATTCATTCTCATCAAGAGGCATTCTTCAACAGGGATTGCGCAGTAGAGGCAGGCTAAAGGCTGGCAAAGATCGATGCATGGGATTTGCAAGATCGGGCATGATTAGTGTGTAGCAAGTGGAGATTATATTGAGAGCTTGTGAGGAGCTTTGTATAATGATTGTTACATGATTTCTATGACATATATAATATACAGATAGTTGGGGTTTTCAGCTTTAAGCTTTCCCATGACATACTGTGTTCATATGTGTGATCAGGAGAATCTCGGTGGATAACATATCAGTTATTCAAATTTCTACAGAACCTACAAACTCCCTCTAAGCCTTTGGAACTTGGACCTTCTTCTCTGGAACCTATACCTACTCCTTTGAAGCCTACACCGACACCTGCTTCTCTAGAACCTACACCTGGTCCTGCTTCTTCTTCTTCTCATAATCCATAGGCTTTCCCGTAAACCTGTATATACCATGCTCTCTAACTCCAAGCACAATACCTGTAGAGCTAGAGCCTCTGGGCTTGATTCTTTCCTTCCCATCCTGGAATAAGACCTAAAACCCCTTCTTCTCGATCATCGATACAGATATCAAGCTATATCTGAGTCCTGGTACAAACAGTACATCATTGACTCACGTCACCCGTCCTTTCTCCATCATGAATGGCATAACTCCCGATCCTCGGATCTCCTTCTGAATCTTGTCGCTAAACACCATATGCAACTTCGAGTCCCATTTATCTAGAGTCTCGAAAACCTCCTGTGACCCTGTCATATGTTTCGATGCACCACTCTCCACATACCATCCATCCTCATTGATAGTACCCTACGAGAAATGAGATATCATAGAAAATTCCTCCCCCTTCAATATCTTAGCGAGATCATCTATATCAGCAGAAGTGGTAACACCGATGACCTACTTCCCTTTCTTCTTCTCGTCATCTCCCTTCTTCTTCATCGAACATCTTGACGAAAAATGGCCCATCTTGCCACAATTGAAACACTTGAATTTACTCAAGTCCTTCTTATGCTTACCCTTCATTCATGTTGCAAGTAACATGTCATCATGTGAAGCCCTCTTCTTCAGATGAATATCCTCATCTCGCAACTCCTCCTGAATGAAGTCATCCCACACCCTATTCCAATATGGAAACTTCTATCTGGAAACGATCCATTTGATGAAGGGTTTCCATTCCTTGGTGAACCCTTTCAAAGAAATCCTCACCATATCGTGCTCTGAAATAGTAATACCAACGACGGCAAGCTCATATTTGACTTGAGATAATATCGTTAGATACAAAGTCACTCCTTCACCTTGCATCATCTTGGTGGACTTCAACTTATCCTCCAATACCAATGCCCGACTCTCATTCTTATTCTCGAACAAATCCTGAAGAGCCATCCACATCTCATGTGCAGTTTTCTTCTGAGAAAAATGAAGTATTATGGTATCCTTCACACCATCAAAGATGATAAATCTCTCCCTTGTATCCAAATCCTCGTACACTTCCAACTCCTTTGGGTCAGTGGGCTTCTTGATGGATTTCTCGACGAACTCCCAAATCTCGTTGACCTGCAAAACCAACTTGATCCTTTCCTTCCATGGACTATAGTTGGACAACCCCTCCAACATGTCCTCATATTGGAGACCATCCTGCAACTTCAACATTGTAGTGAGCCCTTCACCTACAATGTGACCAACTCCCCCTTAAGTTGTACTTTGTTGTGCACTCTTTGATTCACTATCTCTCAAAGTAGCTCATACACGTTATGATACCATGTTGAATTTCCACGACCCTAGTGCTAGGATAGAATCTTAAAATATATGACACTACCAAACCAAGAATATCAACAAAACTACTTTTCAAAGCAGAATTTAAATAACAGTAAATCACACAAGCACAAGTATAAACATTTTTTTACAAAATATTGTACAAATATGTACAACAACCCAATCTTCGTTATATTCAACCAACTGAGTAATACAAAAGTCTAGGGCTCCCATACAAGGGATAATGGCCCTCAATTATCCACATGTACAAGAATACAAGATACAATGAAAATCTCACAACAATCTCAACATCTATGTTATATATCATATTTTCGGTCCTTCACTTCCAATCTTCTCTCTAGCTTCCCCTTAGTCCATGGAAGGAAAACAAATAAAGTCTCCAAGAGGGATGCCTCCTATCACTACTGCATGTCACTTCTGCTCCAATTATCAAAGGCTGATCCAATATGCCATTATAGGTTTTCCAATACCTGAGCTCCACAATTTTCCAATCTGGCAATCCACTTGTCCATTAATGTACTCTACATTAGGCTCAACAAATTCACCCTACATTTAGCTGCAAAATTCCCTTTAGGACATCTTGTCAAGGGCTACTTTAGTTCACTAACATGTTTCCCTCCACCAGTCCAATCGAAAACAATCAAATCATTGTGAAATTTTCACCTAGGAGGGATTTCTAACCACCAACTCAAGCCTTCCAAATGGCTCCCATGAGCTGCAAATTAGTCGTTAGAGTACACTACCAACAAGAAAGGACCAATCACACCCTTTCTTTACCACAGGTTTTGTGCATTTTAACTCTGATATGACAATCCTGGTTAGGGTTGTGCCACAGTCCCAAACTTTGTTGCTACCTCATGCATAATGCTCCAAATATGTTCCTAAATACTGCGATGTTCCTTCCCTTGACTGTGGCCTAGTCAAATGTGGATGTTCCACCACTTGGCCTCCACAAACAAGGGTTGATACCTGTTGTCACTTCAAAATAGCTTGTGACCCATACCTTTAGCAATACGCAACTCCAAAAGTGCACATACACTACCCATATCTCCTCTTCACCCACTCGACCCTCTCCCAAGTGGACTCAACCTTTACTGCAGAGAAAAAAAATCCAGAACTCACCCAAATGACTCCTATTCTCCCTCGTTATTATGTCCCTTGGCCTGCGACTCAATTCAAAGAATATTTCCTTGGCTTATTTTCTCTTGGATGTGGAAATAACATCAAATCACCTTATATTTATATCCATACAAGGGCTCCATGAATAGACATGTCTTTTGGAAAAATCACTTCAAGCCTACATGATTTGAATGCCCAAAAACCCATCACTATCTGCAAAAATTCATATCTCATTAAGGACAACTCAGATTTTGATGATTCTCAAAGAATTGGATTCTCCCCACCATCCTCTATCATCTCCATCCATCACATGTCCAAAATGACTCATGGTTTTTGCCCAAACATCGATGGGTGCAAAGCCCCAAGCTTGGTTTCCAAGCCAAAAAATGACTTTTGTGGTGCTTCACCCTCCAAACCCCGAACCCTAGGGCTTGGAGTACCTCCCAAGCTACTAAAAAATCAACAATTGCCCCACCTTATGAGGCAAGTTAACATTGTATTATTCTTTGCATTTTAAATATACAAGGGTTTTTTAACATATTCTATCTTATTTTTGGTTAAGATGCAACTTTATTATCTGTTTACTTGGTTGTGTTCTAGTTTTCAAGGGTTTAGGAATGCCTCAAGTGGCATTGGAGCTCTTACTAAGTGAAAAAATCTCCAAATTTTGATAGTTTTTTTTTTTTTAAGAGTCTAGAGACATGTTATGACATATTTAAATAACACAATCATCTATTATTCAATAGGTAAAATTGTGGTTGAAGAAAAATACATGCAGGAAATAGAAGTGGAATCATGTGTTTGGAAAACCTTGTAATCCTTGTTCGTACCCATTCAAGTAATATCACATTAGATAGAACCTAAATACAAAATCTCACTCCCACATACCTTTGTGTATATTTTAAGTCCCTTAGGTATACCTAAAACCACCCCTAGATGAACCAATCAAACATATTGTTGCTATAATGCATTGATAACAACAATTGGGAAGATCAATCTCTAGTACTTCGATCATATGGTTAAGGGCATGGTTGAGCCTCCTTATTTAGTGCCTCAAGAAATTGGGCCAAATAGTAATGTTAGAACCTACAAGTATATCAAAGAGATATAGCACCTCACACTCCTCTATCTCCAAGACCCTACAATTCCTAACCTCTAGTTAACGATCAAAATTCCTACATGTGTCCATAAGGATTTTGTAGATTCTATCATTGTGGTAATAATCAACAAGGAGTAATATTCCCATTGGAGTAGCACTTAAAAAAATTCCTGAATTAGTCCCGTTGGTAGTGTTTTGAGAGACCATCTTGTTTCTATAGTACATTGATATCAAAACTTGGGAAGATCACTCTCTAGTAGTTGGGTAGTTGGGTCACATGATTAAGGGCATGGGTCAACCTCCTTAGTTAGTGCCTCAAGAAATTGGACCAAGTAGTACTATTAGAACATACAAATATATCAAAGATATAAAGCACCTACCACTCCTCTATCTCCAGGACCCTACAATTCCTAACCTCTATAGTTAACCAACAAAATTCCTACATGTGTCCATAAGGATTTTGTAGATTCTATCATTGTGGTAATAATCAACTAGGATTAATATTCTCATTGGAGTAGCATTTAAAATAAATGTCCAAATTGGTCCCATTGGCAGTGTTGTGGGAGACCTACCTCAAAATATCCATTACATCAAGCTAATATCGAGGTACACCTATTAAATAAGCCTTTTTTATGGACTTAAAAATATAGTGGTTTGGGGAATCTCTCAAAAGACTCCTTTTAGCTTACTAGCAGTGCTGATATAAGTGGAGGATAACACTTGCAAAAGATATTAAATTGTCCCATGGTTCAAACTTGAACCATGGCCTACTAAGAAAACCAACAACAAGACCCACCAGATCATAACCAACCATAACCCCAACCCTCTTAAAGTACACATCTCAGAAAAAGTGGCTATCATTGCAACTTCACTCAAATAAGTGGAGGAAACAATGCCAACACAACAAGGCTTCTTTTTTGTATTAGTAGCGCACTTAGTTCTCCATATAAGCGATCCATACATTTCTCCAACCAAAGAGGAATTTACAATCCTTGAAGCATACATGATAAACATTTTCAAGGATAATCTTCAACACAACTCTTAGGATCATAATTCATGACATTATTTTCCAAAGGTTGATAGGAACAAATTTAATGGGTCGAATACCTCAAGGTGAGTTACCCAAATGGAACACTATTTCTTTCTCTAGGAAATTTCTAATGACCTACAAAAACTACATGTGGGGATATTATATTTGGATTTTGAACATTGGTAATGGTGGCAATGGTATGGTAAGGCTTATTCACTACTCATTACAAGGACATAATTTGTGAAAATAATCATTACTCATTTTGAGCATGATACTCATCATGTGGGACACCTAACAAGTTACATGAAATAAACACAATTATGGGATATAACATTGCCTTTGAAAAATTGGCAATCCACACAAAGGTCCAATCCAATTTATTGTCAAAGAATGTTTCATCATTGGTCTCGAAGATGCAATTTCATGATGCAACATCCACAAACATGAACAAAAGTTTGTGACAGAGATAAATAAGTTGAGACATTGATCAATGCACAAACCAAGAGACTTTTATTCAACACTCATCCTAACCCCCTCCCTCCCCCCCTCCCCCGTGGAAAGTACACCCAACTAATCTAACTCATATCTAGTACACATCCACAAGTTATCTCCTGAAGAGATGGTAGAATATCAATGTCTCCATCTTTGCTATGAATTGTGAAGGGAAAGGTTTCAAAGGAAACAAATACAAAGAAAAAAAAATTATATCAAATTGATGTATTTCCACAAGAATACTTAGAGGAAAATCCGATTGAAGATACTCCTAAACGAACTTTGGAAGACACAAGCCACTCCATGGAAGATGAAGTCCCTTTGCAAGCTCCTTCTAAGGAACCCCAAATTTCTCTTCATTTCCTATCAAGTTTCTTGATGCTATAAACCTTGAAATTGGTTAACTACATCAAGAATATCAAAGTGATTGTGTTGATTGATAGTGGTAGCACCCATAATTTTATCCATAAGAGAGTGGCACAAGAAACCCCTTGTTATGTACATCCCACACTAATTTTCAAATTACAATTACCATTTACAACACAATGGAATGTGCGGGAGTACGTGAAAATGTGAAACTAAATATGGGTGAGTATCATATCAAAAATCACATGTTCTCCATTGAAATTGGTAGTTGTGACATACCACTTGGGGTAGAAAGATTACACACTTTAGGACCAATCACCATGGATTCCAATTACTTGTACATGAGATTAATGTATGAAAGGAAGGAACATAGCTTCAAGTAGCTTATATCAAGTTCTTCTAAAGTTATAACCTCTCATCATATGGAGAAGTTGTTGAAGAAAGGCCACTTGGGTGTTATTATGAAATTTAATGGCATATAGGTAGTCAACACCACACCACTAGAAATTCATCCTAATTTGCAATTGGTTCCTTCTAAGCATCAACATGCCTTTGAAGCACCACAAGGTTTACCACTTTCATGGTGGGAGCATGACCATGGTATTTTCCTCATTCCACAAAGTCAACCACACAATGTCCATCCTTATAGGAAACCTTTTGCGCAAAAAGAGAGATTTAAAATATCATTAAGGAATTGTTGGTTATGGTAATAATACATCTTAGTAATAGCCCTTACTCATCATTGGTAGTTATGGTATTAAAAAAAGATGGTACATGTTTCCTAATTTCTAGGCTCTCAATAAGTTAGCAATTAAGGACAAATTTCATATCCCAGTTATTGATGACCTCTTGGATCAATTTCATGGAGCCAAATTTTTTAATAAACGTGATTTACATTCTAGCTATTCCTAGATCAAGATGAAGGAGACAACAATTCTAAAACAAATTTTCATAGCATGAAGTCATTATGAGCTTTTAATGATTCCTTTTGACGTTTGTAATGCTTCATCAACCTCTAGAGCCGCATGAATGATATTGTTCAACCATTCCTCCATAAAAAAAATTAGTATTATTTTATGATATTTTTATCTACAATAAGACATGTGAATACCACATCAAACACTTAGATAGAGCCTTGCAACCCCTATAGAATCACCATCTATTTGTAAAGTTTTCAAAATGTAATTTTGGGGCTTTAGAGGTTGAAAATTTGGATGACATTATAACCCAAGAGGGAGTCTGACTTGATCCTAAAAAAGTCACAACTACGCAAGATTGGCCCCATCCAAAAACCTTGAAGATCTCAATGTGTGGATTCTTAGGACTTACAAAGTACCACATGAAGTTTATGAAAAAATTACGGAAATTTTGACTTTGTTTGGAATGAGGTCATGGAGTTGGCCTTCTTAGATTTTATATATGCCATGTACATAAGTCCAGACTTATTTATTCTAGATTTTACAATGAATTTTGTCTTGAAATGTGATGCCTCAAACATAGGTGAAGGTGAAATATTGATGCAAGAAAGGAAACCTTTTTCATTCACCAATATGCAATCATGTGACTATAATTTGGATAAATCCACATATGAGAAAGAATTGATGGCCATCTCACATTTCATAGAGACCTGGTGCCCATACCTCATAGGTCAACATGTCAATATCAACACTAATCATCATAATCTAAATTAATTTCTTAAACAAAGGTTATCCTCTCCAAAGAAACATAAGTAGGCCACCAAGTTGCTAGGGTATTACCTATGATAAAGGTAAGGAAAATGCGGTAGTTGATGTATTACCTTGACAAGTTGAGGAGGACAGGTCCCTTCCCACCTTATATTTACCCATTCTTGGTTGGCTCAAGGACACTCATCAATAATGGTTAGAAAAATTATGTTATCAGTCAATTCATCCAAAGACTTCAAGACAATCCCAATCCTCCTAAGGGATGTACATTAAAGTTAGTCTATACCTTGTGATGAAAATGAAAATTTTTTCTAGAAAATATTTCACCTTAAAACAAATAATATTAGAGGAATTTTATTCATTTCCTACAATGTATCACTCTATATTTCATAAAAAATATAAACAAACTAAACACTCATTCTTTTGGTAGGGGATGAAAATTGACATGCAGGATTTTATGGCCACAAGTGAACTACCAAAGAAACAAATGGGAGACATTAAAGACACTAAGGGAACTGTAACTTCTACCAATCCCAACACAGATATAGGGAAAAATCACCATGAAATTTATAGTGGGACTTCTAAGGGTGGGAAACAAATTTTTGATCATGGTGGCAGTTGACCATCTCTCTAAATATGCTCATTTTGGTGCCCTACCACATCCATTTACCCCATCCTTAGTTTCCCATCTCTTTCTTGATAATATTTTAAGTTACATGGCATGCCCACTTCCATTCTCTTGGATTGGTACCATACCTTTACTATAAAATTTGGACATGAACTATTTAAACTATAGGGTACATATCTCAAAATGCAATGCATATATGATCAGGTGTGCTCAAAAATGAAAGTTTTTGGAATGGTGTGGAACTTGAAAAACCGCGTATATCTCGTCGTTCTAAATCCAGCGCAACTCGTTTCGCGGAAAACCGACATCGTATGATTCTAGAAACATGTTCTATTCGTTTTCCCAAACAGACAATTTTTTCAAAAATGATAGTTGATTAGGAAAAAATTTGGGCCAATGATAGGCTTCCATGTGGCATCTTCTAGTTGGTCGAAATGTTTTTTTTTGGGCCTACCACTACTTGACAAGTGACAGGCCTTGATTGGTTCTGGTTTGGGGAATTTCCATTGGCTATGATGGTGGCCAACCACATGCTGCCATGTGGCCCAAGCGGAGGTTGCCATGTGCCAGCACGAGGTCCACCAAAATATGTTTGAATGCCAAGCTGCACCTCCACAGAATCAAACTCCAAACCTCACATCAAACAACGCCATGACTTAACTGTTGGGGCCACAATATTCCTTATTAAACCATAGCCACAAATTTGTATTTAAATTTTAAGTTTGGTAGAGGTTGGGGTAAGGGACTAGGGCTTAGCCCTAACCCCCCCATATTTTCATAGCACACAACCATTTCTCGGAGATCAAGGGCACGACAGAGGTGCTGAAAAATTTTATTAATTTTTTTTTTTTTAATTCAACCATATTAATATGGTTTTAAAATTGAATTTTAGGCATTATTATACATTTTAATGATCCGAAAATTGCGCCCAAAAATCCGTGAATTTGTTGGCACTCGGTTAGCTAAAATCAGGGCAAAATTGTAGGACAGTTCTAGATTTTGGGGAAATTGTGGTGTGATTCGCAGCAAAGCTAGGGAGGCTCATAAATGCTTTAGTTTTTGACCAATTTTGGAGCATAAAGAGGCTAGACAAAAATTTCTTGATAGTTCTGGAGCTGATGGAACATGTTTTGAAGCCATTTGAGCACTCTAAATGTATGTAATCACCATTTTGAGCACAATTAAAGAGGGACAAGCCATTGGAAGTTGGACTAAGGAGACGTATCTCCGAAGGGGTGAACTCCTTCATCATTTTCATGTGTTGTGGTTATTTTTATGGTGTATTTTTATGTTGTTTCTACTAGTTTAGAGTTTTAAATTTATGCTTTATGTGTTTAAAAATTTAACATAAAGGTTCGTAAAACTCAGTTTTTAACACTTTGAATTTACAAACCCTCAAGCACACATTCTTTAAGATCTCATAGAGATCAAGTTTGGTATCAAAGTTTTGGTTTTCTTGTTACTATGAGGATTTAATTGTTGGAAAGTGTATGTGATGTGTACAAGGTTGAAGCTCAAGAGAGGATAAGGAAAGCTTGTGGTTTCAAGTCTTGAAGTTAGGTCAAGGACAAGGAGATAAATTTTTCCACAATCTCCACCACAAATTCTTCCTCAAATTTCAGTTGAAGCTTCAACAAGTATGCCACATGAAGGAGATCTTGAAAATATTTCAGAGGATGAAAAATCCTCCATGAAATTATTCTTTGATATGACAATAATGGTGAAATTTATCTATGAGGAGAGAATTACAAGGATGCAAGGTGAGAGCTCCAATATTCCAAAGGGAGATAAGTCTTCAAAAGGAGAAGAAGGAGATGGAGACAAGCCTCCAAAAGGTATTGGGAATGGTGACAAACCACCTTTGACACCACCATTCTCCTCACCACCATACTCACCACCATCTTCACCATCATATTCTTCCATAACAAGTCCTCATAAACACCTCCACATTCTCCAAAAGGTCATGGTAAAAATCCATTTTTAAAGCTTAACATTAAGTTTGATTTGCCTATGTATGATGGAGAGGTAGATGCTGAAAGATTAGATAATTGGGTACATCAGCTTGAAGTGTATTGCAGGATACAAAGAATCAAGGATGATGACACCAAGATTCAACTTGCTTCACTAAGATTGGAAAGTGCAGCTCTTATTTGGTGGGAAGCCAAAACTCAAGAGGGCATGAAGAAACATGGTAAGGTCATAACCTCT
Source organism: Pinus albicaulis (assembly GCA_034641835.2). Lineage (NCBI taxonomy): Eukaryota > Viridiplantae > Streptophyta > Pinopsida > Pinales > Pinaceae > Pinus > Pinus albicaulis. The sequence goes on along the minus strand of CM076584.1, from coordinate 1,504,574,172 downwards.
TGGAATGATTTTGTTTCTACCTTAAGGAAAATTTTTTATACATTAGCATACATGCGAAATTCTATAATGGACTATCAAAACTTTAGGCAAGGTAAAGGACAAATTGTGCAAAACTATACTCAAGACTTTAGGAGAAGAGCACTAATTTTGGGTGTAGATTTGACATCTCAAGAAGCTTTGCTAAAGGACATTGGAGGTTTGCATATTTACCTAAGACATACTATTCCCATGTTTAATCCTTCAAATTTAGATGAAGTATGTGTACATACCACACATCTAGAGGCAAGAGGGAAACATGTTTCAAAGGAGACAAGTTAGGATACCTTTGAGTCTGAAGATAAAGGAAAGGGTAAGTTCAAGGTTAAGTGTAAGAATAATGCTTCCATCAAGACGGAGAAAGAAAAACTCACATGCAAAAACTTTTCCAAAGATGGGCATGATGAATATCATTGCTGGAAACTTCATCTAGAGATGAGACCCAATAACCTTAGAAACAAGAAGAATGAGAAGACATCTGAAACAATAACTCATGATTTAGGTTCTGATTCCAAAGATTAAACAAATATCACTGGAATGGGTTTGAAAGGTAAGGAAATTGAAAGTACTAGTTCTTCAAGTTGTCTTAATAGTACTCAAAATGATGAAACAAGAAATGAACTTTTCCATGTTAGAGTTATTTTAAAGCATACCAAGATTGATACCCTATTTGATAGTGGTTCACAAGAAAATCTTATTTTAAAAGACTTAGTCAAGAAGTTGAATTTAGAAACCATTCATCATCGAAGACCTTATCCTTTAGGTTGGATATGTAAGAATTAAAATTTGCAGGTGACGGGGAAGTGCATACTTAGATTTGCAATCACTGCAAACTTTCTTGATGAAGTTGAAATTGATGTTGTTTAGCTTAATATTTCTGGTATTGTTTTGGGTAGCACATATCTTTATTATAGGAGAGAAATATTTCATCGCCATGAGATTAAGTATCACTTGCTCAAGAATGGGATTTATTACATTGTTAGAGCTTATAGTAAGAAGATGAGTTTGTCTCTTATGCATGTTGGAAAAATGAAGAGAATTGTGAATGCTAGTCAAAAAATTTCTTCATTAATGTTTAAGTGTCAAGATGTTGTGAATGAGGCCTTTCAAGGTGATACATCTGTTAGCCCCCCTGTAAATTTTTGACAGGCAAAGTAGGGGGCTAAATTGTTTTTGAGCCTTCAAGGAATGCATCTCCCCTGAAGACACATCATCCTTGAAGTTTCCTGTGCCTTTGCCTTTGATAAATTTCCCTCTGCTGACTCCCTTTATAAGGTCTCATTGATTACATAAAGTCTGCTCCAAAAATGCCTTGTTTTGCCCCTTGTAGCTCTGCAGTTTTCCCCCATTTTATCCTTTTTTCCCTTTTCCCAAGTTCCCTTTCCATCCCAAAATTCCCCCTTTTATGGTCCCCTTAATCTCCTCAAATCCCCTTGAAAACCCACCTTTACCCTTTGTCTAGCCAAATTCTCACCTTTGCTCTCTATCGTTACCCCATATTGGATTTAAATTTCATTGAAAACGAGCCAAAAATCCTATTTTCTCCATAATATGGGTCCTAGCCCCTTCAGCTTAGCCCCTCAGCCTTTCCCTCCACGTGACCCGGACGTTGGAACCACCCGCCAGCCCAGAGGAGTGCTTATCTCATATGTTCATCGGGCGCATTTATAGCCATTGATCAAAACGAAATGGACGACGATCGTCGCCCCCGCAACATCCGTCGTTTCAATCGTTCACCGCCAATCATCGCATCTTGACTGTCTATTTACCCGCAGATCTGACGGTCCGCAGTACATCCGTCCTGGTGGTCCCCGCCGCAAACACTGTTCACAAACCCGGTGGTATCTATCGCACCGCCTTTGGGCGGTAGGCGGTATTTTACCATTGCCCAACGATTCCACTCAGCAAACGATGCGTGTCAGGTGCACTGTTCCAAAACCGCTTGCTCATCGCGCGTTAACATTCGGCACAAGATATGGAGTGATATGCATATCAGCTGTCCGATCTGGGGCGCCTCATCCAATGGTCGTCGTTCCATAGAGTTGCGTGGGGTTTAATCCATGGTCACTATACCCCTGGCCCACGGTCCGTCGCCCCCAACGTGCTTTCCACCGTCGATCTCCGCCGAGATCAGACGGTCCAGATTTAATTGCCCCGCCATCTCCCGGTCCCGCCATGTCACCCCCACGTGTATCCACTGTACATCCGCCCATCCCATTACACATATTTGTTCAAAGTCGAGTTTGTTAAGGTTTTTCATTTAAGTTTCCTCTGCGCTCCACCAACCTTCACTAAGGCTTCCCTCCATCATTCCTCTGCATTGTCCGCCATTTCACCAGCTGCACGATCATTTTCATCATCCGCGCTACATCCACCACCCCCATTGTTTTCTTAACCTGTTTTCGTGTTTTGCAGGGTTCCAAAGAGGCGGAAAACTGCCATGGTTCAATTGTACTATTGCAATGGCGTGTTGCGCAGGGAAGGTTGAATTTGGAAGCTGGTACTACAATGGAAATACTCGGAAAGGTAGCGGCGGCATAAATATTATCCCAGGACCGTTCAATCTCCACCGAAAAACCTATCCGGCGCCATTAGAGCCCAGATTTTGCAGATCAAGACATTTTTGAAGCGACAGAGAAATACCAGCTAGTGATAAACCAGTTCAACGAAGAGCTTTGAGCCTTAATACAGGAATTTAAAGGCAAAGCACCAGATCAGCGATGTCATGAATCACACGGAGTGTACAACATACAGGAATTCATGTATATCAGGGTTTGTACACCAGCAGAATGTTTTCCCCGTAAAGGACAGAATGCCTATACAAATTTTATTCTATATAGTGTTCCTAAAGGATCTCCCACCCTGACAATGGTCCTACGATATCAGTAGCATTAGCTACACAACATGGCAGACTTGAATCATTGATTTATTTTTGTTTAGATCACCAGAAGTACTACAGAGCACTGCAGCCAAAGTACATCAGAGACATACCTGGAGTTAATGGAAACCTGAAGAAGATCATTCATCCACCCAAACGAGTGCCAGAGATAAATGCACAGAATTTATGCAGAGTGGGCTTCGGCCTTCTACCTTTCCTGAGTGTTAATGCTGCATTTAGTTTTTCACCTACCTTCTCTGCTCCATTGGAGCTATAAATTCATGAAGAAACTCATTGTAAAGGTTGTTTATCAGTTATCAGAGAATTGCAAGTAGTTTCTTTTGAGACATAGTCTCTATGTAAAGTGTTAGATAGGTTGAGGAATATGATTTCAGACTGAGTATTCAGCTATTGGCAATGTTGTACTTGACTGGTATTGCTATTTAATATGACAAGCACATTTCTTTGGATCCTGATCTAAAGTAGCGGTGATGTTTTCCTATCTCTGTGTTCATATTCATTTCATTTTGTTTTTACTGGCTTGCATCAGAATATTGGCATAGGATTTACCCTTGTTAGGTACCCTATGTTTCTGCTCTCCTTGCCATTGATGTTTCTCTTCTGAATGTGTTATCTAAGAATTGATTTCAGTTAATTTAACCAGTGTAGTGGATGTTGTTGCCTTCTCTCTGATGTATGAATTAAATGTATCTATTCTTAGATGTTTCTTGTTAAGGATTTAGCCGGAAGATTTGGGAACACTGGGGATTAGAGTTAGCCCCGTCCACTAGGATCCTTGTGCGACTAGCTGGTCTTTAATTTTGTGCCCTGAAATCTGTGTTGTCTCCTCCTCTCCTACCGTTCCATATCACACAATCATCTTTAAGATCCTATATTTTAGATGAATAGCCCAATTGAAAGCCTGCCTATTGATTAGCAAGAAAATCCTTTCCTGACTCCATTGCCCAATGGTTTTGACTACTACCTGGAATACTTCACCTCTGCCTTATCCCTCTTTGCTCATCCTCGTCTTACATTGAACCCTTCTTTCCTGATAACCAGCAACCAAACAAATAATCAAACAAACAAACCCTGTGCCTATAACTAGCCTAACATCTTAAAATTCGAGCCTCAAAGACATAAAACCTTTTCTCATATAGAGAGATCCCTCTCTGGACCCAGGAGGGCTAGATCCTGAGGTCTGAAAGTGGTTTGATGTTGTCTCATCTTTTGGTATTTCCAACCTTGCCAAAACATGGGAACCCCAACAACATCAAATGAAAATTCTGATTTGATTAAGGTCACTAATGGTTGTGATAAGATATTTTAGGAGTCTAACATGTTGCCTCCGAAAAGAGGTCAAAAAGATGTGGTAAAATTTGAGAAGCATAGATCATTGTTGAGCAGTGATGTGAACAAGATACCAGTGCAAGAGAGTGAAAAGATCAAAGAGCAAGCGCCAAAGAAATTTTACAAAGAGGGCATTGGGTACAAAAGTTCTTCTTGTGGGTTTCACAAAGTATTTTCTTTGAAATGGGATGCTGCATGGCAATGGCAATCACATTTGGTCAAAATTCGAGCCAAGCACAAGGCAAGACAAGTTAAACATCATCACGTCAAAAATGTTCAAGGTGAGAATAGTTTCAAGTTGTTTAAATTTCCTTTGATTGATGACTGAGGAGGGAACATGTTTGTTTCTTCAAAGACAAGTTGTTTTTCTACAAATTCTGGAAAATTGCAGCAAGGTGGTATCTATATTAGCAAGACAAGGTCTTCAGAATCAAGGAAAAATATCAGTTTTGATGAAAAGCTCAATTTGTTGAATTCAGGAAAATTCCAATGGATTAAGACTAGAAGGGTGAGGGGTTGTACCCTCATCCAAATGTTCAGTAATGAAAGAGATTTTGGGGTCCAAAAGATTTTAGTGGCGAGGCGTGATTAGGTGCTCAAAATTATGCTAAAAAATGAAATTTGTCAGAATGGTATGGAACTTCAACGACCACGTATATCTCGTCGTTATGAATTCGAAACAACTCATTTCACATAAAATCGACACCGTATGCTCCTAGAAACGCATTATGTTTTCCCAAAAAGGAATTTTTTTTAAAAATGATAGTTGATTAGGAAAAATTTTGGGCCAGTGGTAGGCTGCCACATGGCCTCTTCTGGTTGGTCGAAAGGTATTTATTTTGGGCATACCACTCCTCGAAAAGTGGCAAGCCTGTTTGGTTTTGATTTAGCGAATTTCCATTGGTTGGGATGGTGGCCAACCACATCCTGCCACGTGGCCCAATCGGAGGCCGCCACGTGGAAACACGAGGGCTACCAAATTTTGTTTGAATGCCAAACTGCACCTCTGTGGAATCAAACTCCAAACCTCACATCAAACAACACCACATCTTAACCGTTGGGGCCATGGTATTCCTTATTAAACCATAGCCACGTATTTTTATTTAGATTTTAAGTTTAGTAGAGGTCGGGGTAAGGGGCCAGGGATTAGCCCCCCCCCATATTTGCATAGCACACAACCATTGGCCGAAGACCAAGGGCGCGAAAAAGGCACCGAATGTTTTTGTTAAAAAAAAATTAATTCAACCATATTAATATGTTTTAAAAATCGAATTTTAGGCGTTATTATGCATTTTAATGATCCGAAAATTTCGCTAGAAAATCTGTGAATTTGTTGCTTGGTTAGATGAAATTAGGGTGAAATTGTAGGACTATTTTCTTGAGGGGTCCTGACCCAAGTTCAGAGTTAGTGCGTAACCAACAAAACCCTCTTACTATTGGCCCTTTCAGCAATGACCTACTTGCGCAGGCCAAAGTCTCACCCGAAGCAGTATGGGGGGTGCTGGAACCAGGGTTCCACACCCTGAGAGAGAATTAAATGATGTGGGTGTCCACAGATCTATGATAATAACAGACTGTATTACACACCATAAACACTAACTAGAAACCCTAACCAAGAAAATCTAGGTCAAGTTACGCAAGTTACCCTGTGCGCACACAGATAGTGGCTTTGCAATCCCTTCAAAAATCTTAATAAAGGGATATTCGGGTCTTACAGTAATAGATCTATGTGACTAACATTCATATTAAGCAGTAAAATAGGTACACAAACGATCCAATCACGGATAACATAAATCGTAAGCAAAACAGATCACATAAACATATCAGAGATGCATTTAGTACACAGAATTATCCCAAAACACTTCTTTATTAATCAACATTCACAAAACCCTTTACAATCCTTCAAATTCACCCACGCACACATCCATCGGGGTCCGCACATAGCCGGACTAAGGTCTCCATGAACACATCTAGTAGGAGCCTTTCAGACACAGACACTTACACATATTCACTTCAAAGTTCATAACATACCCTAAACTTATCAAAAAATTTCCTATCTGACTCGATCTTTACTTTTATTAATATCTTAGCCTATGCTCATCCTAAGGTCCACAAATCGTGGTTTGAGATTCCTAGATTTACCCTTTATCCCATTACAACTCATGGAGGGACTTTGACCCGACCCAAAGCCCCTTGACCTGTGCATTCCTTAGCGTGCACGACTCAAAACTACAAAAATTATTGTTATTTACTCAAAAATGCGGTCCTAAGGGACCCTGCTCGAACAAGGACAATTCCATATTTTGGGGAAATTGTGGTGCGGTTAGCAGCAAAGATAGGAGGGCTCATAACTTCTTCATTTTTTCACCAATTTTGGAGCAAAAAGAGGTTAGAAATGAATTTTTTGACAGTTTTGGAGCTAATGGAACAAGTTTTGAAGCCATTTGAGCATTGTAAATGTATGTAATCACCATTTTGAGCATAATGAAAGAGGGCCAAGCCATTGGAAGCTAGACCAAGGATACGTATCCCAAGAGGGGTGAACTCCTTCATCATTTGCATGTGTTGTGGTTATTTTTATGGTGTATTTGTCTATTGTTCATGCTATTTCAGATTTTTAAATTTATGCTTTATGTGTTTAAAAATTTAACAAAAAGGCTCATAAAAATCAGTTTTTACACTTGAAATTTACAAACCCTCAGAAACACTTTCTTTAAGATGGTAAAAATGAAGTGGTCAATAATATCCTATAAACCTATTTTATATGTTTTACCTCTAAAAACCACACCAATGGGAATAATGGCCCCCCCTCTCAAATGGTGGTATAGTACCTCTTATCACGGAGCTACCAAAATAACCCCATATAAAGTGGTTTATGGCAAAAAACCATGTTCAGTCACTTCATATTTATCAGGTGATTCCAAGGTTCAAGTGGTGGATCACACACTCCATACTAGAGAATCCATTCTTTTCATACTAAAGGACAATTTGGTTATGGATTAAAATTGATTGCAACAACAAGCAGAATGACATCCCTTAAAATGATCATTTGTAGTAGGGGATGAGGTGTTTCTTCAACTTCAACCCTATAAAAAAACATCACTCAAATAAAAAACACCTTAGAAATCAATCCCCAAGTTCTATGGACCTTATGAAATCATTCAACACAATGGACAAGTGGCCTACAAACTAGCTCTTCTAGCCACTAAAAGATTCATATATTTTTTCATGTGTCTTGTTTAGAAAGTCACGAGATTGAAGTGTAAGGTGTAAAAAAACCTACCAAACTTGATGATGAAGACTCCATCTAACTTTATCCAACAACATTATTTGATAGTAGAGAGAATTAATTGTGCCAACACACAATCAATGAAGTATTGATTTAGTGGAAAGACATGCCACATGGAAACATACAATGATTTTGTAGCGATTTCCTCATCTCCAACCTTGAGGAAAATGATACTTTTGAAGGACAAGGGCATGTTAGTGTCCTACTCTAACTTCCCTACCTTAGGCAACATAGAAGTAAGTTAATTTTTGCATGTAACTATCCTCCTTAAATAAGGTCATTAGATAGTAGTGGAAAGTTATTCAATGTAGAAAAGGTCCACTTTATAGGTCCCCAAATAGTTGGTACCTAGTAATGATGATACCAAAAGTAGTTAGGGATTTTTTCTATGTAAAATCTATTTAAATAAAGAGGAGGCTATGGAATTTATTGTCTTGCATTATGTAATCGGAGCTTTGCTCAATGGAAGGTGACCCCACCTTAAGAGGTATGTGAACATTGTATTCTTCTTTGGATTTTTAACTTACAAGGGTATTTTAATAGATTTTATCTTATTGTCTCTTATTTCAAGTTATTCTACAAATTTATGCTCTATATACTTTGTTGTGATACAACTTTCAAGGTTTAAGGAACAACACAAGGAATTCTTTTCTTTCAAGCTTAATAATAATGATTAAGTTACTTGTTAACTGTTTTGATTGATTAAACTTGGGGCATTCCTTACCTGTATGAAGCAATCCTCATTCATATGTTACAATGTCCAATCCAACCTAATAATCTTGGTTAGCTAAGTTGTTGATTAATTGATCCTAAGTCATACAACTCATCCACTATGGTTGTTGATCAATCTCTAATTCACTAAATTGTTCATGTCTCTACTAACTAGAAGCATTATAATCTTAATCAAGTGTCATTGACCCATCTACTATCACAAATGATAAAGCTCATCACATTCATTGGCTTGGTCAAAATTCTTTTGACCATCTATTATCATAGCTAATCAAAGCCTAATAATATTGGTTGACTAAATCATTAATCAAGTTGAGCCTTAGTTGTGCAACTCAAACAAGATCTACTTTGGCTAGTTACGTATGTTTCCTCTACCACCAAGCCCAAAAATCTCGACAAAGTAAGTTTAATTAGTTTATTATCTTAGTCGATCGAACTTGAATCACTCATTGCCTTACTCGATAAATCCTAACTCATCCACTGTCATAGCCATTCAAGCATGATAATATTGATTAAACAACCTTGATCATTCATTAGCCAGATCAAACAAACCCAATTTGTATGTTTCCTTGATTATTTAACTCCTTATCACTTGTTACCTCAAGAAATCAAGCCCAATTCATGTTTTTCCTTGGCGAATCAAGCCCAAATCATGTTTTAACTCATCAAGCTTATCTCGTCTTGTCCCTTGGCACATTAAGTTAATGTGGTTCTTGCTTACCTTCATGGATAAAATGCAATGTGAATGCTCGATTTATTTATTACCTTAACCAATTAAGTCAATTCATCTATTGACCCAATCAATAAAACACAACTCATCCTTTACCTTAATCCATTGAATTAGTTTAATTATTAGTTTCATTCGCTACATGAATATCTTGATAAATCAAATTTACCTTATTTTTCCCTAATTTATAAAATTGATCTCATTCTTCACTATCTTAATTTCATTCGCTACATGAATATCTTGATAAATCAAACTTACCTTATTTTCCAACAATTTATGAAATTGATCTCATTCTTCCCTATCTTACCAATTGAATTACTCTAGTTCTTCCCCATTTATCAGACACATTTTTTTAAGATAATACAAATCAATAAATTTCTCTTAAAAATTGTCCCACTCACTTCCTCTCTGGAAGTTCATCAACCCCATCTATTCATTCATCAACCCCATCTATTCATTGATATCACTTCCTCTTCCACATGCTTTATCCACGTTGTCAACCCCACTTCTCAAACTTAACCCAAAAGTTCATTGCAACCAATTTAACTCATCCAATTTTGTCTTAAATGGTTGTCTTAGAGTCATTGTTGACTAATGGTGTTAAAATAATAATTTCTTAGTGCCAAAGTAATGGGTACATATGCATACTCTCAAGGTTGGAGACGACCAATACAATAGGTTACATGTGGGAACAAAAGGGGAAGAAGACTAATTTAATCATTCTCTATGAAACACAGAAAATAATATACTCATGTTAGGCACCAAGTTGGCAAATGGATAGATGGGGCACTCTTATCCTTATCGTCCACATGCGATAATGTGGCACTATTGTTAATCAAATATGAAGTACAAAATATTCCTTTAGTAAGATAAATTATGTGCTTTGTAACCAAAATCTTAACTTTAGTGCAAATTTTTCACTTCCAAATCACGAGGAGCCTTTTCAAAGTACAACAACATTTATACAAATATTTTAACGAACTCCTAACAAATGTCCCGGTGCCCCCTAAGAAATGTCCCACTGCCCCCTAGTTAGGCTAAACTAGCCTTCTTCTTTGACCTAAAAAACTGATGATTATGCCCCTCTTCTTTGACCTAAAAAGATTATGATTATACTGCGATAAGGAACCAAGTTGGCAAATGGGGGTTACATGGGGCACATTTATCCTTATAAAGCACATGCCACACTATGCAACTATTGGGGGCTACATGTCCCTACTTTTGTAAACTAAATTGTTTATTTTGTGACTAAAATTTTAACTCTTATGCAACGTTTCCACCTCGAAGGCATGAACAACCTTTTTAGAGTACAATAATAATTATGCAAATCTTTTATCAATCTCTTAAAGTTTTTATAAATTGCTTCTTGGTTGGGCTTAAAATGGCCTTCTTTGACTTTAAAAAAGCCTATGATTTTGTTCCTTTCTAAATGGGAGCTAAAACATGACCATGCTTGTGTTGATTAACTTCGATGTATATTAGCTATAAATAATTTACTTTTTATTATGTTATTAAAAAATATAATAATTATATATGGTAATATTAAAATTAATAACAATTTAATTTTTAAGTATTTAAAGAGAGAATCCATATCGGTGAAATAGATTATAGAAGAGAGGAATAACTTGTTTTGAGTTTTTTTTTTTTTTTTTTTAAGTAATATAATTTTTATAAAATGCTTTTTGGTTGAGCTTAAAAAGATTTTTTTTACCTAAAATTTTTATGATTTCATTTCTTTGTACTTCAGAGTTGAAACATGATTATGTTTTTGTTTATTTACTTTACAATTAATGTTTTATGTTGGGGCGATTGAGTTGTTGACACATTGGGATGTTATCTCTTTTACCCAGTTTCAAATTCTATGGGGGAATCTTTGGCCCATTGTGACAAGGCTTGAAGAGTAGGCTCCCTTGCCCTTGTGGAGTCTCGACTCTTACTAAGTCATAAATTTCTAGTATATCGGACTTACGGACTATTAGATATATTCTTTGTGTTATAATGTCAGCCATTAAGTGTGATCTTGGGCCTCGATCATATTACTCCAATAAGTTACCGGTTCACCACGATTTAAAAAAAAACAACTTTACACTAAATCAATTATAAATAGTATATTTTTAACATAATAAAATATTAATAAATATTACAATAAATATTTAAAATAGTATTTAAAATCAATATGATTTTTATTATTTTTAATTTTATAATCAATTTAATTTTTATACCATTTTTTTAAAGGTTTAAAAATGTGTCTTCTTTCAATTTTAAATTGATTTTGTTTTAATGTTACTATTAATATTTATTAACAATAAATTTAATAAGGTTATTTATTAACAATAATTTTAATAAGGTTCATTGGTTATAGATTAAATTGTGATAAGGTGTATTATTATAAACTTTTATGGTAAAGTTATAGGTTTAAAATTATGTGAGTACAAAATCAAAATGATTTTGTTTTAATGTTATTACTAATATTTATTAACAATAATTTTATTAAAGTTTATTGTTTATAGATTAAATGGTGATAAGGTGTATTATTATACACTTTTGTGGTAAATTTATAGGATGGAAATTATGTGAGTACAAAATCAAAATAATATAAGTCATTACTTCTTAATTACAAGTTAGTCTTTTTTGAATGATCCAATGTTCTAATTCTTTAAGGGGAAGTGGAATTGAAAGTATGCTTTAAGGGTTTCTTTACTGTTATCTTCTCTAGAGTGGAGGATAAAAATCAGGTTTTTGAAAGAGGTTCATACTTTTTTAAAAATGTAGGATTATTCTTCTGTTATTGGGAGGAATAATTCAACCCTCACAAAGAGGATTTTTTATCTGCTCCTATTTGGCTACGTTATACTCACTTCTTGTTGATTTCTGGCTTTTGGATATTCTGGAAGGAATAGGAAATGCCATTGGAAGGTTTGTTAAGACTTCTGAAGTATATTTATGAGGAAGATATATGTCCTATGCTTGTATACGTCTTTACATGAATATATCACAACCTTTACTTGAATCTATTGACCTGGAATATCAAGGTGAGATTTGGACTAAAACCCTTGATTACAAACATGTGTCTTCTAGTTGTTGCATCTTCCATTAACACGATCACTTGTTTTGTGACTGCCCTACTAGAAAGAAGGAGCGACAAGAGTCAAGGCCTGTTAGTCTGGATGGTTTTTCAAAAAATCATACAAAAGGAAGGTTTTCTAAAGGTCGATCGTACCAACAGTTAAAGAAGCTTGAAGAACATAACGCTTTTGCAACTTTGGAAGGAATGGAGGAATATCACGAAGAGATGGAGGATATTATGGTATTGGATTTGAACCCTAAGATAATAGGAGACAAATAAGTTTTAAAAATAAAGATTCCCAAGTGGGAATCTGGAATAGATAAACATTATCTAACTTACCTGGTATTATGGATGTTCTTCCCCTCAGGAGATGACCAATGGAATCTCTACACCAAGAAGAGAAACAGTTAATTCATTTGTTAAATGACTGGGAAATGTAGGATTTAAGTGTGCTATCATCGAATCATCAAGAAAATTATGCAAATTTGTTTTTACAATGGAAGAAAAACAATCCTAAAGGTCTTTTAGAGAATTCAGGAAATTTGGGTCTTGTAGATCTCAAAAATAGAGCTAGGGATATGCCAACAAAGATACAAAGAAAAAAGGGCGTGAATCGGATAGGGAGCTACTTCAATCAAGGGGAGATGACTTGATCAATTTCAAATAGGTCAATGAAATCTCGACATATTTTCCTCCTTCTCATCAATCTTAATTATGAAGATCATGACATGGAACATAGGAAACTAAGATTTACTATTTGAAATTGTCCACTTTTGTGAACAATTGCTGGAAAGGTTACTATTTTATGGAAATTGATGTTCGTGGCTATGTTTTTGGGATAGTTATCTTGTAGAATCCCCTTGAGGTCTTCTTTTAGGATTAGATGGTGAGCTTGAGGGTGTTAATAGGCCAGTTTCAACACATTAGTTCCTCAAATATTGTAAATATTTTGTTGTATATGGCCCTCATACTCCTTTAGATAAAGAGTATTTTCTTCACAAAATAGAATTTCATAGTCACCTAATGTTAGGTTCCCACTGTATTATTGCGGAGAATTTTAATTTAATCTCTTCTCTTGAGGGAAAAAAAAGGTGGGGTTTGTCTTTTAGAGCATTCAAACATGTTTTTAAATATTTTGGGGAGACTGCGATTGGTGGATGTTAGGAAAAATAATGGCATATTCACTTGGAACAATTGTCAAGGGGGTAATCATCAAATTGATTTTAGACTTTATCATTTTCTAGTTTCAGAGTCCATTATCCATAAAGATATATTTTTTGAAATCCTCCCCTTGCTTGGATCTGATCATTGACCCATCAGATTGAAAATTCATCTTAAGGAAACTCCACGTAATCACCCTATTAGTTTTGAGAGTTTCTGGTTATGAGCACCAGATTTCTTGGAGAAGGTTAAAGTATGGTGGAATTCCTTTTTGCTGCAAGGATGTAATAAAATGCATATATTCCAACTTAAACTTAAAGCCTTAAAAAATTAGTTGTGTTTGTGTCCAATAAGTATGAATTTGGGAATATCTTTGAGGATAAACAACTTTTGGAAGCCCAAATGGAGGATATTCAACAATGTATCATAGTAGAAGGCCGCACTACTGATTTAGTTCTCCAAGAGGGTATTACTCGTAATCACCTTGAAATGAGAAGGAAACAAGAGGAGACCTTATGTTGAAAAAATCACGAGTTCAATGGTTAAAGGAGGGAGGAAAAAAACCATATTTTTTCACAAATCCATGATCCATCATCATCATATAAATCAAATTTTCTCATTGTTAGGTAGAGATGGTCAGCGGAAGCTAAACCATCAAGATATTGAAGAAGAACATATTTCATACTTTCAGGAGATTCTAACTAAGGCTTCTTATTCTCTTCAATCTTATATTAATAAAATTACAAAATGCATTCCAAAAATTATTAGCCCGGAAAAAAATATGGCTCTTATGCGAACATTGTATTATCAATAGGTAGAGATTGTTGTTATGTCAATGCCATCCAATGAGTCACCTAGTCCAGATGGCTTCACACGAAAATTTTCAAATATTGCTAGAACTTCATGGGTCAAGAAATTGTAGTTTTGGTGGAGGAATCTCGCAATATTCAGTTTATTGTGGAGTATATTAAATGCTACATTCTTTACTTTGATTCCAAAATTGGGTAAGTCAGAAGACCCTAATGGTTTTTGACCTATTTATTTGTGTAATGTTGTTTGTAAGATTATATCTACTATTCTGGTCAATCGATTGAAACCCCTGATGCATTTTTTTATCTCTCCTAAGAAAACTAGATTTGTTGAAGGAAGAAAATTTTTTGATGGCATTGTTTCTCTTCATGAGATTCTTCATTTTTTGAAAACGTTAAAAAAACTGGGGACGATTGTGAAGCTTGACTTGTCTAAAGCTTATGATCAAGTGAGATGAAATTATTTATTACAGGTGTTAGATTCTTTTGAATTCTACTAGTAATGGATTCCTTGGGTACACTCTCTCATCTCAACCCCATTCTATTCTATTATAATTAATGGTTCTTTGTATTGTACTTTTAATCCTTCTTGTGGTCTTCAATAAGGGGATCCTCTATATCCATTTTTATTTATCATTTCTATGGAAGGATTGGGCTACTTATTTTCGTCTTCATGCAATCAAGTAGGGATTCAGGGTTTAAAAATTTGGACCAGACCTCTCCATTAATCATAAATAGTTTTTCAATGTTGTATGCCTATTTTCTATTCTATCGCTAAAAGAGGACAAGGAAATGCGCTCTCCTCTCACTCTTTATGCATGCTCCATGAATTTTAATTAATAATGACAAATCACACATTTTATTTTTCAATTGTAAATATTTAGTTCAAGCTCATTTGGAAAATTTGTTATAGTTCCAACAAGATTCTCTTCTATCTAAATATCTTGGGGTTCCGATGGTTCTTAAATCCAAGCATACTTCATGTTGGGTTCCTCTTATTACGAAGCTGCCTAACAAAATCAATACATGGATATTTACAGATCTTAATTTTTTAGGTCGTTTGATTCTTACTATGGTGGTTCTCCAAGCATTGTCGATATATTATATACCTACTACGTCTTTGCCACATCAGGTGATGCACACTCTTTTATCTAAATGGACATCATCTATTTGGTGAGGGACTAATAAGGTTAAACATTAGTCTTTAGTAGCCTGAGAATATATAGTTTTTCCCAGATGGCCAGGTGGTTTAGGATTATGTGATCTAGCCATCATCAGTCATTCATTTGGGGCTAAATTGTGGTGGCAATGGGTAAATGGTGGCCCTAAACTTTGTAAAATAATTTGGTCTAGAAAATATGTTCCCCTAATTTCGCAAGTTGATAAATTAAAATGGAATACTTGTATTACAGGCTCTAGCATATGGAATTAGGATCAAGAGAATCACATGGTAGTTCAGGATCATGCATTATGGGGAATTCACAATGGTGATACAATTTTTTTTTGGGAAGATAATTGGTAGCAACTCCCTAAAATTTCCCAAGTAGGTCCCTTCCAAGGGATTACAATTTTTACTTATTTTTTGGGAGTGGTAAAAGTAAACATTTTTGGAATATGAAGCTTGCAGATAATCATTGGCATGTATGGAAGCTTTAGGAATATTGGCCTCAATCTCCTCAAGAAATACCTTGGTTTGATTTGTAGGAGTTATTAGAAAGGAAAATTTGATCCTATCATGGTCTTGATATCCTTTGATGGTGTGCTAGGATACTTGGTATGTTCATTGGCAATGAAGCATATTACTATCTTGCATGTCACAATCTATTTGATCGAGGAATTCTTTGGAATAAAATTTTTTCATCCAAGTTGTGTTCCAAAATTTCAACCTTTATTTGGTTAATTAGTTGCCACCGTATCCTTACTTGGGATTAAATATGACGAAAAGGAATTTTTGGCCCCCCTTATTTTTGTCTTTGTTTCATTGCGGAGGAGGATATGGAACATTTATTTCATACATGTCCCTTTGCAATAGAGGTTTGGTTTTTTTGGGAAGATAAATTTGGTTCTAATCATAATTTTCAAGGTCTAATTGTGGATTGGCTAGAGTAGTGGAATCTCTTGCTTTTTAATAATCCTATTGTTTGTACAACCTAGATTTTGAGTGTAGGATTCATTTTATGGCACATCTAGAAAGAATGAAATTCCCATAGTTTTTGAAATCTAGACTGTTCGGTGCAATGTGTGAGAAATATCATACTTCATAATGTCCAAGAGACTATTTTTGCTTCTCACTAGTCACAGGACGATTAGAAATTATAAGGTGTTGAAGTGGTTATCTTATGTCGTCTATAGTTTTCAATTCATATGTTGGATCTTGTTCCTTAATTTTGACACGTATTGTTTCACATCCCAACCCTTATTGAATCTTCCCACTTGGCTGAGAGGCTCTTGATGAATAAAGAAGTGAAGGCCGAGAGGCTCATGTGGGGAAAACACACATAACTTATACATAGAGGTATAAAATGGAACCAGAAAAGGTAGGGAGGTTATCATGCTTCTCGAAGAGAAACATAGATGAATTATTGAGAGGGTAGAGGAGATATCAAGACTGAAATAATTATGGGAGAAGATAAGCTCTGATGATAGCTAGCTGAAAAAACCATAAGTGTTGCTAACTAATAATCACTGATCATAACTCTGATGATAGTCAGTTGAAAAACCTATGGGGGCTTACTAATAATCACAGAGTAGTGTTTGTGCCTTACAAGAATGATAAATACACTAAAGAATTTGTTGGTTGATAAACTTTGAATGGTTGAGGCACATATGGCTAGTGGGTTGATAATAATTGATGGTAGTTCCATGGGATTGGGTTGAGAACCCATGTAGAAGATTCCACTAAACTATTGGAAAGTGCACTCTTATTCCTTCAAAGGTAACATCGTTGATAAACCTCCATGTTACTAACTATATATTTCTCCCCACTTATGACTTGAGACTCTTTATGTCTAAATCCTTGGAGAAGTTGGGATGTTTATCTATAATTCCTTGTGCATGGAATAATGTGTTCCTTTCCATATGTGATATCTTTGAATATCTGGTAGGTGAATGCAGGGTGGCCTTGAGATATCTCGTTTCAACTAATGATAGTAATTAAATCTCTGGAGTAGAAGATGGTTGTATACCCATGAAATGGTTCACCATGTTTACTTAGTTTTGATAGCTGGTGGGTGGAGGTGAGGCAACCTCGAGGCACCTTGTTTTAGTTGAATTATTGGTTTGTAAATACTCAAAGAGAACTCCACCTCAAGCTTTGGAATCTAGCTCGGGGGTGACAATTGCAAGAAATATTTGGTTGCAACTTGTCTAAGGTTGGGTGGAGATTTCAAGTCCCAATCTTAGTTGTTGAGAACATTGTAATGAGATGAGTATATTCAAGCCTTTTTGCACCAAGCTTTATTCATATGTTTAATGTGTTAGGTTTAATACATATGATGATATTGGTTCATTGTACTAGTTAACTCTTGTGACATAATGGGGAATGTGAATTCATGTACAATGTTAAAGATCTATTTCGTGAATGAGGAATGGTTCATTCCTAGAGGCCTGATATACTTGTGATTGCTTATGCTACCTATATTCACTTATTATATGTTGATGTAAGGTACGTTTACTCAAGTTAATGACCAGGGAAGTATAATGAACATGGAAATGTATTGCAAGTACCCATAATATAATAAATTAGGAATATTTATTCATGTATTCATTCCTAAGCCTGAAAATTGGTTAACAATCGTATGTGTGACAAGAGATGGGTATATCTTTGTGATATTATCATTCTACTATATTGATTGAAGGAATGGTTCAACTCTTGTATTTTCTCGGAGCTTGAATTTATTCTAATTAGCTGAACTAGAGGATTAGAAAATCCTTACTGTTGAAGTGCTCTATTCTTGGGTTTTAATGACCTTTTCATATGACCTATTCATCTGGTTGTTGTTTACATATTTTGAAGCTCAGGAGAGATATCACAAATTTTTTATATGTATATGTGTGTGTGTAAATAACTATACTTTCACTAGTTC
The DNA here is from genome assembly GCA_034641835.2 of Pinus albicaulis. NCBI lineage: Eukaryota > Viridiplantae > Streptophyta > Pinopsida > Pinales > Pinaceae > Pinus > Pinus albicaulis. The sequence goes on along the minus strand of CM076584.1, from coordinate 1,504,556,041 downwards.
GGTTGAATCCCTTGTAAGATCAGGAGGAATAAACCAAAGCAAGGCTGTAAAGAGCGGAAAATATTAAATGTGAGAGATTGAGGGTCGAGGAGAAACCCAAGATGACATTATCCTAGAGGGGTTTCATCCAAGAGGCTGTAGGAGGTCTCTCAAGAGAAAACGCTGGAGCTAACAAGGACCAGGATGGCGTGACAAGGCCTGCATCATGAGGAAGGTCGGGATTGTTATGCAGAATCTATGAATGCAGACTTAAGTATCTTCCCTAGACTTGATGGCTTAGTCTAGAAAAACAGAAATCAAAGAAGTTATTTTTTTCCTTAAAGTAAATAGACAATGGAATTTAGCCTACCTGGAGTCCGTTGTAATCTTCGCTACTCTTTTGGCTTGTATGCTCCAATCCTAGCTCTGATCGCTATAATTAGAACCTTCACAATCACACAACATAAGACAACAATATACGACATCTATGTAGCATCATTTTATCACTTTATTCAATGGACCAACATGGCATTGAAATACTTTAAATCATTAAGTAATATATAGGAAAATGATGAACTCTTTGTATTAATATAAATTAATAGAGTTACAACCAAATATAGGAATTGATCTTGTAAAAGGGGTACTCCAAGTTGACGTGTCATTCCTTGCCACAAAGTGTACCTCTATGTCACCTAATGCATGAAATAATTACTCTCACAGTAGCAGCATGAGGGTAGGATCTATCTCCAAAATCCAACCCCTAGCTTGTGGATGGCCACAAATATATAGAATAGGATGGTAAGTTAAGAGTTCTTATCCATTTACCAATATAGGCTTGAGATCCACTCTTGATGGGAGGATGAGCTCAAGGGATAAGGGGTGAAATATCTAAGGTAGGATAGGATAGGATTCGAGAATTTAATCCAAGGTAAATAGTTATAACAAATCCTGGAAGCTTCTAGAAGAGGACGCTTCATGATTCTTTTTATTTTTCCCAAAATTTCTAGAATCAACGCACCCCCAATAAGGGGCAACCTGCTGGTGGTCAACACAGGTCCAAAGAGGGCCAACTTGCTAGTGAACGCTAGTCTATAAAGGTCCAAGGTCCGTTTGACCTAAAAATCACTAAATGAAGCAATTTCAGGAATAAATTCATGGTTTTGAGAGATTCACGCTTAGGGATTTGTGTAGGGAGGATGAAAAAGTGTTCAAAGGATGTGAATGATCATGTTTGAAGGCCTATTTATGAGATGCGACAAAATGGCCTATAATAAATTGCCCCATAAAGCGCAAAGTCAGAATTGAAAATTGATGACTGAAGTGCTTTACCTTGTGACAAGTTAGGATTAAGAGAAACTGGCGAGAACATATTATGTTATAAAAATTTTAAATCATGACATCTTTGTTGAGGGAGGCATACCCATACTCAACACATAAGCTAACATTACATGTACAATGATAAAAATGACACGTCCACTGATGAAAAATGGTGGACCAATGACTGGATGATTGTATGTATGATCATAGGCATCATAATTTGTGATCTTGTATTAACCCTAAAATCAGCCTGGATGGATGAAACTAGATCCAGGGTCTTATATCTCATTTACACGATCATCTAATGTATTAGTCTAACCATTTGAGTCAATGATTTGGACTCAAACATGGTAGAAACCATTTGATTATCGACCAATGATGTAAGTCGTTCATAGATGTGATAGAAACCAACGATAATGTTAATGACTCTCAAGGTATTTCATTATAATTTGTATGGTGTGAATAAATGAGTTGAAGTCGAACACCACATAGAATCTTTCGGTTGAAGCCCATTGATGTAAACCTATCGCCAAGAGTGAGGAAAGTTTCCATTGATGTATGGAAGCACCAAGGTACTGAAGGGTGTTTCTAAGTCAACTTCCTGGATAATGAGTTTATGTTTACAAGAAGCAACCCATCGTAGGAGGGCCTTGATGTATCCCCCATAAACGACAAGAAATATGAGACATAATGATGATGATACAGAATGAGATCAGGAAAGACCGACATGGAATCGCGGCTTAAGAGTATTGTAGCAGAGATTTATTGAATGAATTCTCTTGAACATATTAGTGAAAATGAATGGAGTTGGAAGCATTGACCCAAAACAAAAAGTAGAGGCTTTGAAATGGTATGATGAACCAAAATACAAGAATATTTCCAAACCCAACAGCTACAGAGATGAAGTGGAAGAGTGTCATGTTCGAGAGAAAATCCCTACCATTAACAAGTGGAGTCCCATGTTTTCCTAATTTCCCCAACCATACTGGTCAATACCTCTTTATTTTTTAACAATATTGAGTAGGATAACATGTGCTTGATCTATAATTTCATCCTTCATATGGATCACTCTGATTATGTTTAATGAACCCTGAGAAGAAGTGGTTTGGTATAGTCATGTTTGACGATTCCATCACTTTTTGATGTTTCTATGAGTCCAGCGTGTTAGCTCTCTGTAATTTATTAGCAAGATTGGGAGAGTCCAATCACAGAGTTAACATCATTTCAACCAAACTTTGGGATTCTAGGATCTAGCCCTCCTGAATCCGGAGAGGGATCTCTCCAATATGTACAAAGATGGATATTGTCTTTGAAAAGCTTAAGGTAATGATATTAGGCTAGTTATGAAGGCCAAGGGTTTGTTTTGTTTTGGATGGTTGAGCATGAAATGTTACTTGAGGGGAAAGTCCTAAGTGCAAAAGTTTCAAAAGTGAGAAGTTGCAAGCAAATAGAACATTTTTGGCAGATAGATAGATATAACGCTGGTTTTTAGTCCATTGGGCTATGGAGTCATATCTGGGCTTTAATTGAACAACAACATCAAGTGTGATCCAAGGGGCAAGTTATCTATACCATAAGATTATTGAGATTAAAATGATGGAATGGAAACATTAAAATGTTGGAGGGGTGGAAACTGATAATAATTTCTCAGAGGATTTATAGTCAGTCCAAACAAGAAAAGTCTCTTAAGTAACCGTTTTAAAACCAACCAAGGACAGGGCTAACCATAGACTTCTTGGGCAAGTTCTTATTAAAGCAGCTTAATTGACAAACAATCCAGTAATCCACATAATTACCTTCAGAAAGTATGAAAACACATAAGAAAAACAGAGTGTAACTTAAGATCGGATAAAGTACTTTTAAACCTAGTCTGCTTTCAGTCAACACCAAGGGAAACTTTCAGAATCTGCCTTTGGAGAAAAGAATCTAGGAATCAGGGCAAACCATATCTTCTCTAGTCTGACTTTAATAGCAAATAATGGAAATAACATTCAAGAACAATGTTTGAGCAAACAGAAAGACAAGGGAACGCCAACATTCCTAACTGTTTAGACTGTATTGAATCATTCTTGAATAAGCAAATCTGAAGAAAACATTAAGATAAATATTTCTCAGCCAGAGAAGGTTACTGCTATACAGAAAATCCTAACCCTGTTTAAACTGTTCTTTACAGAGGGAAAATGAACAATATGGCATACATAGAAGGAACACGATTAACAAAGAAAGAAGCACTTCACCGGTGATAAAGACCAGGATCCCAAGAAACAGCTTTTATATTGATGTCAAACCAGTTACAATCTTCAAGTCCAATGTTTCAGTTCAACAATCATCTTCACTATTCAACCTAACTACTCTAGAGCAAACAGAGCTTCAAGGGCCAATGAACACTATGTACAAATAGAAGTCTCGAGCTCAAGTGTATTTCAAAGTTCTGCAACCAACAATTTCTCATCTTCTGTAGAAGTACTTATAGGAAGATGAGGAGGTGAGATTTTAACAAAATATCTCAAAGACAGTTAATGCAGAGTGAAGACTTCTCGGCCCTTTGAGAGGCATCGATTGGAGAAATTACAGGTGGAAGTGCTGCATTAACTTTTACATTTATGATTTAAAACTCGAAGTGAGTTTTATTTGACTTTGGGGCTCATATGCTGTGTGAAATAACTCCGCAGATAGTTGTTGCATCAGTTTCCTATGGCGGAATTAACTCCCTGGCTGTGCTGAAGGTAGATATTTGATTTTCTTCAATAACTCAGCCTTTGGTTTGAAAATTTTGAGGCAACAGGTGGCCCTTACGGTAGCTGAGGAATTAATTCGCCTTTAGTTGAAACGGTGGAAGCCTTTTTTGTCAGCGAAACACTTATGATTTTCTATTGACTGTGTTTAATCCGGGAATTAGGCTCTAGATAAGCATTCTTAGCCGTAATTCCCATATCAGTCTTCAATCCTCTGCTCTTCTGCGCTATGTTCTTCAACACTGATACTCCTTCAACTGTTTTGAATTAAAACAGTGTCTTGTTGATGTGTAGATGGCCGCGCAAGCCTTCGTGTGCTATCAATGCTCAAGAAACACTGATTAAACTTTGAATTAAAACCTGCAAATGGTTCCCTTTGGTAGATCGTGGGTGCAGGAATCGTCATTCCCGCCTCCGACGTTTCTTTATAATACACGGAGAACCATTGAAATCACCTGCAACAAAACACAAAACAATTAAGAAATCCTGCGTCTTTTTTGGGTTTAAACTGCTTCAGATGGCGGTGGAGGAGCGTAGCCGTTGGATGAAGACAACCAACGGTGGAGATCTGCGCAAAGGGGCAAAAGAGGAGTGGGGGGGAAAAATGAGGTGTGGTAAATCTGGGCCGTCCAAACTGGACATGTGGACGGTCCAGATTCAATCGAAAGATCTCGATCAGAGGTTTGAATAAAACACAATCGGAGGGAACTGCAGAGGATTGCCGATGCGATTTGTGCGATTGGGGGTTGGCCGATCGACGGATCGCAATCGAAAATGCGGGCTTGATCGGAATCGAGACTTTGGGCCTGATCGCGATCGAAATTTTGGGCCCGATCGCAATCGATAATTTGAATTGGTTAACAAACATGCCCCCTTAAATCTTTTCGATTCCGATTAGCGCTTTATGGGCTTTGGCGCTTGGTTCTTATGATGAGGGCGTATTGGGGAAGTGGTTTAGGGCTTAGCCCAAGGGGCTTAGGTCCATAAAAAGACTTGTATTTTTATGATTTTTCACAGTTTTTTAAGGGAAACAAAGGGTGCCGAAAGGGTTAAAAAAGTGAGTTTTTAACCATGGGAAAGGTGATTTATGAAGGGAAGAAAGGAAAAGATGAATAATAGAGGGAAAATATGGAAAAAAGGGAAAGGAAAAGAAGGTTGATTTTCGAGTGGGAGAAAGGGAAAAGGGATGGCTTTGCAGCAGTTTCTTCTTTGTATTTCAGCAGAAATTTCAGAGTATGAGATGGGAACAGCAATGAGGATTTTGGACAGAGGCATGAGGCCTTATAAGAGACTTCAAGAGCCAACAATTTTTAGTGATAAAATTTGTTCCTTGGAGGCTCAAAAAAGATCTTAGCCACCTTTTGGTATAACAAAATATTATAGGTGGCTAACAGTGGCTCCACTTGGGGATGGTGCCTTCTTGAAGGCATCAAGAATTCAGACTTGATTTCTGGGAGGCTAATCAGTTGCCTCATCCATTGGGCTGTCCTTCTGTGATTGAATGATCTTTTTCTAAAAACATATTTGGCAGCCATGAAAACAATGGACCTTTATCAACCAGCTTGCTACCTACCCAATCCTACAGATCTAGCATTTTTTCTTCATTAGAGTGCACTTGGATTGGCAAACTCTGTTCACAACATTTTATTCTTTTGAAAGCAGGAAATCTAATCTATTTCTAATCCTTATTTCTCCCTGAACTCAGATTAAACAGTTGAGCTCGGATATTTCTCTACCTAGTCTACTGTTTGTTGGGATTAAACAGTCCAACAAACTTTCATTCTCTAAATTCTACAACAGAAATTTAAAAAATAGTCAAGTCAAGATTGAGCTGTTCGACTTGCTATGATCTATGGCATAAAAACAAGCTGCTCATAGATTATTATTTGCAGAAAATTAAATCAAAATGGAAGGCTTAAGATCTGAAAGTTTCTCATTATGGCCTTCTTTTTCTTTACAGCTCTGTTTTTAATTTTGTTTTGAGCTGTCTCTTTCTTGATATCTGATTCAGATTTTGGGTAAATTAGAACCAGTTTTTCTCTTTTATGACTCAGAAAAATAAAACAGTTTTGAGTCATCTCTCTTTGGAAACTTTGGTTTAGATTTTGAACATGTTTGAACCTTAATTTCTATCCTAATCTATCTACTGATGAGCCAAGATTAAACAGTTTGGAAAATCAAATTCACTACCCTATCAGCAGAAAATTGAAAGCTAATTAGTCAAGATTAAACAGTTTGACTAACTAGAAGTGTGTGTTGTAGGAGTGGCATTTAAGCTTGCACACTTTCAGATTTATTTCTCTTTTTTGGCATGGGGCTATACCTTTATTGTTTTGTCAATTTGCCCTCTTTTCTTTCTTTCTTTGTTTTTGTATATATATATATATATATATATATATATATATATATATATATATATATATATATATATATATATATATATATTTTTGTATTTTTTGATTTTTCATAACTTTGAATACAATGATGGATGAAATGTTTACAATGGAAAAAAGAAAAAAGAAGGCTTAAAAACATATCATGAATCAAGAGAAGTAATGCTTGAGCATCCTGCCATTGACAGGACCCCCAAACAAAACTGCTCCATCCAGCTCTTGTAAGAAGAATGCATTGTTTCCAGCAACTGAATGAATAGAGTAAGGGCCAAGCCATAGATTGTCAAATTTACCATGCTTTCCCTTGTCTTCTCTCTTTGAGTCCCACTTTAAAACTTTGTCCCCAATCTTGAAATTGTTGGCCTTTGTTCTTCTGTCAAAAAGCTTCTTAATGCTGTCCTGTTTCTGCAATGTTTTGTTGTACACTTCCTCCCTGATTTGCTGAAGATGAATGGTCTGATTTATTCTTCTAATCATGTCATTATCTTCAGTCTGCAATTCTTGGATAAACTTCATAACTAGTACACCAAGGCTATTAGGAAAGATTGCATCTGTACCATATACAAGCTGAAAAGGTGACATCCCAATAGATTTCGTCAAAGTTAATCTGTCAGCCCAAAGTGCATGGACTAGCTTTGTGTGCCAAGACCTTTTATTGTCCTCCAACAATTTCTTGATTATGTTCACTAAGCTTTTATTGGAAGATTCTGCAAGTACATTACCTTGAGGGTAATAGGCTGTGGAATGCCCTAGTGTTATCTGGTATTTATGACAGAAGTCAACCATTTTTTTGCTTCTAAATGCTGCTGCATTATCTGTGATGATCTTGGTAGGGCAGCCAAATCTGGAAAGGATATTGGTTTCTATGAACTTCATAATAACTGAATCATTGGCTTGCTTACAAGGAATGGCTTCTATCCACTTAGTGAAATAGTCTGTGGCAGTAAGGATCCATTTATGTTGGGCAGAAGATGAGGGATGGATTTCACCTATGAAGTCAAGTCCCCACTGTTGAAAAGGAGCTTCAACAGTGATTGGACGCAGAGGAAGGGGTAATAATTTTCTCTTGCCCTCAAACAATTGGCATTTATGGCAAGTAGTTGTCATTTTGTGAACATCAGGAAAAAGGGTGGGCCAATAGAAACCAGCCCTCAAAATTTTGTTGGCTGTTGACTTCCAATACAAATGGCCTCCACACCCTCCTTCATGAAATTCCTGCTTAACCTTCTCTGCATCAAACTCAGGCAAACATTTAAGCAATATACCACTAGCATTTTTCCAATAAATACACCTATCTACAATGCAATAGTTTACTGCTTTCAGTTTTAAGAACCTTGCCTTTGTTTTCGACAAACCAGGAGGTGTATTTAAATTAAGCAAAACATAATCGATATCAGCATACCAAGGAGAATTCATAAAATGGTTTTCAATAATGGGAGTTGAGAATTCTTCTTGGCTGTCCAAAGCATTAATCATATTAATATCAAGAACTTCAAAATTGGATTAAGCCATTAATCTAGCTAGACCTTGGCCTTTGATGAGTTTAGTGGGTTTTATCTCTAAATCATATTCGAGAATAACAACAATCCACTTACCTCTCTTACCATCTGGGTCCTGTGTTAGAATGCCTTTAACAACCGAATTAGGGACAAAGGCAATGATGTGTGAGTGAAGGATGTATACTCTGAAGTCTTTCAATGCTTTAACCAAAGCAAAAGCTTGCTTTTCCATAATATTATACTTCAAAGGGGCATCCCTCAATGCCTTGCTAAAGAATGCAATAGGCTGCTCTTGTCCTTGGGGATTTTTCTGTAAAAGGACAGCAACAATGGTATGTTCTGATGCAAATGAGAAGATATAAAAATCTTTTGAAAAATCAGGGCTTATGAGAACCGGTGTTTAGGTTAATGCTTGTTTCACCAGCTCAAAGGATGTCTTTGCTTCTAAGGTCCATTTTATCCCTTGCTCCTTCTTCAACATGTTTGTGATATTCCCAAGGAGCTCTGCCAAGTTAGGGATGAATCTTCTCAAAAAGTTGATATTTCCAATAAAAGACTGTAACTCTTTGATATTTCGAGGCTGAGAGAGTTGCAATATAGCCTCAATCCTCTTTGGATCTATCTTTATACCTTCTTCTGAAATAATGTGTCCAAGAAGCTTACCTTCTTGGAGACCAAATAGTGCCTTTTTAGGGTTTAAAGATATTCCAAACCTTTTGCACTTCTCGAAAACTTTTCTTAAATGTTCTAGATGTTCTTCATCTGTTTTTGAAAACACAGTGACATCATCTAGATAGATAATGATGAAGAAGCCCAATTCTTCCGAGAATGCTATGTCCATGGCCCTCTGAAAGGTTGCTCCAGCGTTCATTAGACCAAAAGGCATCTTCACATACATGAAAGTGCCCCATGGAGTAGTGAAAGCTGTCTTTAATTGATCAGCAGGGTGAACTAAAATCTGATTATACCCTGAATAGCCATCAAACAACGAAATCCTTTTAGACCCCACCACCCTTTGTAAAATGTGATCCATTTTTGGTAAAGGGTAGTTGTCTTTTAACGAAGCTTTGTTTAAGTCTTCACGAAGTCTATACAAGAGTACGTTTCTTCTGATCTGCTTTCTAACGGACACCGAGATTGAATACCCATAGAATATCTAATAGGGACAATAATGCCCGACATCGTGCATCTTTTAAACGTTCCTTCTTAACTTGATAGCAGCTGGACGGGGTTTACTTCTGCGTGGTTTCTGTTTGAATGGTTTTTGGTTTTCTTTCAGAGGATTTGTCTTGTATTATTTCGGTGTCTTAGGGATTTGAGATCTTTTACTTAATATACATATTAAACAAAAACATCGGAAAATTCTTTGAACAACTCTAAGTATTTGAGTTTAATGTGGTAGCATTGAAGATTTTTTGGGCCGCTTCGGTCATTCTCGGTTTTCCTCTTTTGTCTTCACTCCTCTGTGATTTCTACGGTTCCGGTTTTGGTTTTGCGTGGCACATCTCGTTAAAATGAACAACTCCTCTAAAGGGCGATTGGAGCCACTTAATGATTTTCATCTTTAGAATCTGAAGAGTTTGTAATTCTTGGTTTTCCTAACTACTTAGTCATTTTCTCTGATTCGCTACAGACAATAGGTTAATATTGTGGCGAGGTTGAGGCAGATTCTTCTTCACCGAAGAAAGTTTTCTTCTTTATGATGCAGCATCATCATACGAATATGACTGTGGAGTTGAACTACCCTGTTTTGAATTACGCAGAATATTCTTTTGTTTGTCATTGTCGAAGCACTTTTGATATTTTAGTTATAGAACGCTACTTGGGTCAAACACCTATCGAATTGTGTTATCTCAGTCTCATATGGCATTAGACATGTTAAGCAAAAGCTAAATTGTGGGCCATAATATTCGTGCTGTAGGTTAAACTGGTTTGGCGCTCGCTTTAAATGTAAATCATGAGATCCATGACGTAAATGCAATTAGAACTCTAAGTCTATGGACAAATTCGCATTACTTACTCATTGATTTTCTAATAAGTTATTTCAGAATCGCATTACGTGGTGCTGGCTCTAAATTACAAAGGCATAAAGCCTAAGAGAAGGATTCATGATATGTTGAATTATTTGAAATTTTATTTACGAAGATACGTGTACAATTTGTTCTGATGTTAATAGTCAAATACAACGTGACATTGTTTCTAGCATTACGCTGTTATCAAATACCGCTACTCAAGAAACATGTCTTTGGTTTAAATACATTTGCTTGTTAACATCGCACTTTTAACACTATGGTGCCTTATTATTCATATGGTTATGACACCAGCAATTGAATTGTTTGACTGCTAAACAATTAACTGACAAATTGAAAGGGGAGGATGATGCCAGAAAGCATTAAAGGTATTATCTAGGTTGTTAAGTGCTAAAAACAATGGACTCATAACTTTAGGTAAATCAGAACCTATACTTTGTTTACTAATGTTTTCATGTGCAGGGCCCATTTGGACACTTCAGCGTTATTATACTCTTCTTCCTATCGACCTTTAGTCTGTTCGTGACTTGCATGACTGCACTAGGAGTTTCATTGTTAAACATGATAAAATCGAAGGCTTTGTATTGGTCTGTAGGAGGTTTCGGCGCGTCTGTCTTGACTTGCAACAGCTGCTTCATAGAGACTCCATGTAGTCTTCCGTCGGTTGAAAACCGGGATGGTATATATGTATCCCTTTTTTTTTCGTCCCTTATAACCGGCTCCCCGGATCTTGATAATAACATTCATACTTTGGGGGAACACTCGACCACGAAAATGTCCATGAGTAATGCAAACATTTTAGGCAGAATGCAGGCTGGACTATAACACGAGGTCACTTTGATCGATCCTAGACATTTTGCACTCTGTTGAGTCAAGAGCCTGGATGATCTTTGGTCTGAGTTTTCAAAACCAAGGCTCTCCATCACTGACTTACAACGTGACATTAAATGCCAAGAAACACACGGGAATCATGCATAGCGTTGTGGAATTTTGTCATGGATGTTCAACTCCATAAAGGAGAGGCTGGTCCTTCTTGGAAACCTCCCTTGATGTGAGGCAGGAAATGTGCTACTGAATGGGTAAATCACTAAGATTAAGCAACATCTCCATTTCCTCTAAATTTAAAACCTTTTAAAATTTTGGATCCTATATATGTTGGGCGACTAACTGAGTTGATGGAGCAGAGATCTTGATCTTTAGATTTCATTCAGGGTGAAAGGGAGTTTGACTCTTTGAAGCACTTGTTTCAACCTTATTGAGCGCACTCTATCAACAATCACGACTTGCGATTCATTTCCTTTGGGCATGTTTGTAGAAGAGTACAGTGTTAATCATGATGTCTTCCTCTGGCTGTAAGTGCTTGGAGAGTGTTTTCTCCTTATCCTTGTCGAATTAACAACCATTTGTTTGTCTTTGTTGTTATTTGGGTTTTATTCTTGGTCTTTGAGAGATTTATGGGGTTTGTTGTTGAGTTGCTTGTTGGTGATGTTGTACAAAGATCATATTTCTCTTTGGTTCTATGGCATGACTTGTTCCATGTCTAGAAAATGTGTTTTCCATTTGTCATCTCTTTTGTAAATACACGTAAGGTGTGTAAAGATACTTGTTTTTACATTATCATAATGAACCTCAAAGTCCTCATCCTCTTCCCCAAACATACTGATATCCTCACTACTATGTCATACATTTCTTCAACCTCACTTACATATGAATTTTTGATGAAAGGGAGGGGTGATCGTGATCATCATCCATGAGTCACATTTGGAGGTTGGTTCCTTCTAACATTACAGTTTTGGATTTCCTATTTTTGAGGAGCTGGATTTGATTTTGATTTGCTTGTGCTCTCTTGAGTATGCTCATCTCTTTCATCATTTCTTCCATCATTCTCTATGTTTTGAGCTTGAAGTGGAAGGGGAGTTGAGTTCTCTCTAAAGAATACTACTCTTCTACCTTCATTCTTGCTCTTTTTCTCATCAGTTTACTTCTGAAAAGAAGGCACCCCTTTGTCTTCAAGGGTTGCAAGAAATATAAGTGAATATGTATATGGATCAAACCCTTCGGGAAATTTGTTTTAAAGCTAAGACGAGGAGGTTTTAGGTTATTCGGGAGAAAGTGTGCATTAAAACCTTTATTAAATACGGGCTGTGGGTCTTTTACTTTCCCCTGGGGTTCCTATGGAATTGTTATAGTGTTGACAGGACTTGGAGAGGATTCTCCCCACACACTTCCTTTCGTGCAGGAGCTGTGATGGAAGCCTTGGGTCATTGCTCTGCGGGGGCTGAAGCACTGACATTTCTTACTTCTCCCCCCCTCAGCTCCCGCCGTGCAAAGAACGGAAGTGGAGAAACGATGAAATCATCATCAAATTTCCTTGTTTCGATCAAAATAGTCATTCATCACCTCCATGTTGTGGTCTGGGTTGTGGCATGACCAAGTAGCATCATGCTGTGGAATTTCGGTACATTAGTGCGGTGGAAGGATATATTCTGTAAATATTATAATACATGCAGGCTAAGGAGCATACCTGTGTGCCATGGCAGAGGTGGAGGTGTGGATTTACGAAGGAAAGTGGGCTGAGGTGAAGTGGAACAGAACGATGGATGCTGAGGTAGGTAAGAAGTGGATGGACCGGGAAGTGAGCTGGTGAGATGATCTTGGATGGGAAGACTACCCTGGTGCCAGAAGAGAAATGTGAATGGAGGTGTTGTTTCCTTGCTACAGGAGATGTTACTTGTTTCGGGAGATGAAAGTGAAGATTTAAGTCTAAGCTGGATTATACTCATCAAATGATCTGGTCTAGAAATGAGGTTCTCGTCGGTTTGTGATTGTTGCGGCGGGGGCGCAGGGAGCGGATTTAGCTCAAGGTACGGCACGGTTAATAATTGTATGGGAGAGCTTTAAAGGATACTTTGCGGATTATCAACTATCTCGGGTGGGTTGGGGTGCGGTGGGCTCTGGTGTGAATCTGGAAGCCTTTGTGTTGTTTGAACCTAAACGAGAAAAGTTCAACCGGATAACGACGATCTTGGAGGTTAACTAATCTGTCTTTACCAATTTTTTAAATCCCCAGTCTCATGAGAGTTTGAATAATTTTATAATGATAGGGGTTATAGTCTTAAGGATACACTGATTGTGGGTCGCAGTGAGGCTGGCTCCTTTGGGAAGGTAAAAGGTCGTATAGTCACCACCATGTTTATTTAATTAATCTTTAGAAACATATTTTAGGTTTCTAAGTCATTTTTCGGTTTTATGGTTGTTAGAATAACTTTGTTCCAAACTTAGCTAAGGTCGCGAGACAAAATGGATCTCTCTTATGGCTAAGCAGGCTAATTTCCAAAGGTTAGATAAAAAAACTTTGAAAAATCCTGATTTGCAAGCCCTGGTTGTCAAATTGAATTGAGCTTCATCTTAAAAATTACCATTTCATGATAGTGTGAAAAAGGCACTTTTGACTCTGAAGATGTTGTGAAGGTCTGAGTGAGGTTTCTACCCAGTGGAGTCATGAGAAATATTCAGGTCTGCGAATTTTAGCCAAGCAAGATTGGAGGGTACAATCACCCAGAGTTAACATCATTTCAACCAACTTTGGGATTCTAGGATCTAGCCCTCCTGAATCAGGAAGGATCTCTCCAGTATGTACCTGAAATGGATATTGTCACGAAGTTTGGGAGTAATGATATTCTGTTGAATTATGAAGAGCCCACAGGTTTTGTTTTGTTTTGGGATGGGTTGAGCATGAAATGTTACTTGAGGGAAAATCCTAAATACCAAAAAGTTCCAAAGTGAGAAGTTCTGGAAGTAAATAGAAGCAGATTTGGGGCAGACAGAATATAGTTGGTTTTTAGTCCATTAGGCTATGAGTCATATCTGGGCTTTAATTGAACACATAACATCAAGTGTGATCAGGGAAAGTCATCTGTGTCTAGTTTCTTTAAATTTTGATTTATGGAATGGAGTGATACACCTAGAGAAAGGGTGCGCAGAGATGCAGAGAACGAGGTAGCCTAGGATACGATAAGTGCTAAACTGATCGACCTTTGGCAAACACTTCTGGGGACACGACGGACGTTCAGGATCGTGGTGCTTTTAAACAACCAGCCTTTGACACTTTTAATAAGAAACATACAAAACAAGGGGAGACACGAAATGCTGAGAATAGTCTAAGATACGAAATTAGCACCTAAAGCTTCTTGACTTTTAACATTCCAAAGAAACAATCGTGGTTATCGAGAAAAGATGCAGGACCGAGGGCTAACCTGCCATCTTCCTTGATTTCATCCCTTCCACATAGCTTTCCTGTAAAGTAACAGAAATAATATTCAACTAGGACGATAGGCAGAACACCGGCATTCTCATACCTAAACTAAATTAAGTGTTCCACAAATAACACAGTTGAAGAAAACATTCAAATAGATTTACTCGGCCGAAGGGAAAGTTAACGTATACGAGTCCTTTATTTTAAAGGCGACTAACTACAGTGGAAAATGAAACAACATAAACGAAAATAAAACAACAAGTTACAAATGAGAATAACATCACCGTCGTATAGATGGATCCATAAACGACTTTTATATTGATGCTGAACGACTTCTAAAACGAGTCCAATGTTTCGGTTCAACGATAATACTTACTCTTCAACCTAACTACTCCTACTTTTAAAACGAGAGCTTCAGAGACGTGTTTTATACAAACGAAGTCTGGAAAGCTGAAGTATTTCCAAATTATACACAATCAACAACCTTTTTCCTCTTCGAAGGTAGAAGTATTTATAGGAAGATGAGGTGGTGTACAAAATATCTCAAAAAGACGATTAATACGAAGTGAGAAACTATGCCAGCGCTGAGAGCATCGATTGGAGAAATTACGGTCGTCTTTTGTATTAACACATTTATAGATTTCGCTAAGTGATTTCATTTGACTTTGGGGCTCACATCATGCGTCTTGGAGTAACTTTCTGCAGATATTTATTCATTGGTTTCCTTGCATAGTAACTCCTTCAGGTAGTGAGCCAGGATATACGATTTTCTTCAATAACTACGACCTTACAGTTTTAAGATAGTTTTGAGGTACCAGGTGGCTCGGTGGTGGCTGAGAATCGTATCAGGTCGCCTGTGATGTGGCGGTGGAGAGCTTTGTACGATAAAACACTTTAGGTTTTTCATTTAAAACTGTTTTAGTTTAGGGAATTAGGCACGACTACTTCATCTTCGCGTAATCCCCATGTCTTCAATCTTCTCTTGTCTTTGTACTTCTTCCTAAACGATACTATTTAAGCATGTTTGAGTGAAAAAGCAGTGTCTTGTCGATGTACGGACCATATGCAAGTTCCGGCATCAATACTCATAAATGCGACGAATAGAATAGAGCCACGTGAGAACGACCCTCTTTAAAATGGAAGGGGCAGGAAACGTCTTTCCCCATCTTTCTTGGCTTTCCTTCATTCTATAATAAACAAATGTTTACTTAAAACTTTCTAACAACGATTCATCTCTGGGAATAAGTTCCTTTGCTTCG
Source organism: Pinus albicaulis (assembly GCA_034641835.2). Classification (NCBI taxonomy): domain Eukaryota; kingdom Viridiplantae; phylum Streptophyta; class Pinopsida; order Pinales; family Pinaceae; genus Pinus; species Pinus albicaulis. The sequence goes on along the minus strand of CM076584.1, from coordinate 1,504,540,574 downwards.
GTCGGCCGGGGGGAGGAGCGTATCGTCGGATGAGAGGTAATAACGGTGGGAGATACACCAAAAGAAGGATGGCGGGAGAGAGAGAAGAATAAAGGAGGAACGTTCCCCCGGGCCCGTCGTGCGGACACGTGGACGGTCGGTTGTGGAAGGGCTCAATCGGGGGTGGCACAAAAAGTGCGGTCGGAGCTTCCGGTGCGATTAGCGGCGGGTGGAATCGAATCGACGAAGCGGAAAACGAAATCGGCGGGCTTTGAAATGGCGGTGAGACTTGCGATGGGAGGAATGGCGGGGCCGTCGGATCAACATCGAAAATGGACCGGGCGAGATTGCGTCGGAAGGCTGCCAATCGCCGAGCGACGCCGGTGCGACTTGCGATTGAGATCGGGCATGGGTTTGTGATTGAGCGCGAGCGGGCCGAGTGCGGGAAGAATGGACGGTCGAGACTTAATCGGGGCACGCAATGGAAGCGAATAGAAGGACTTGCGATTGCGATCGGGAGGGAACGGGCGGTGGGCGGCATGGTTGATACGAGCAGGAAGATCTGTGAGGGTGGAGAAAACATGTGAACTTAACAATAAACTAATCGCATCGGGTTTTTAAATATTACAAAGGGTGTATCACTTGGGCCTTCGATTACGTTATTTACAATATGGCGCTCCTTGGTCTCACGGGTAGCGAACTGTGTAGAGTGGTTTAGGACTTAGCCCGAGGGAGCTTAGGTCCATAGCAATAAAACCTTGATTTTTTGTAATTAAAAATAAATCGTTGTGGGGGTTCAAAATAGTTAAAAGTGAGTCTTTAACTATGAAAGAAATTTTCATAAATGGAGGGAGAACTTATGAAAAGTAGGAAATAGCATGGAGAAAAGGGGAGTAAATGAAGGTTTCTTCGACGTTTTTTTACGGAAATCGGCGGAGTGTGCGTGAAAGTAATGTAGATTTTGGACGAGGGCATGAGAGGGCCTGAGGTCTTCAAGAGCCAGCTTAGAATTTGGTAATGAAAAATGGCTGTGAAGGCTCAAAACAGGTGTACACTTTTAGGCATAACAAGGGCTATCGGTGGCTAACGGAGACTGTCTGTTGCGAGGGTTGAACATATGATGTTTCTGTGGTTGTCGCCTATTTCATAGTGGTTAGGGAGGTTTCTTGCATTGGGTGCCTTGTTTCTTCTTCTGTGACCTTCTCGGCATATGTGTTGTAGGATGTGTGTTCGGTTTTAGTCGTAGTGCTTTCTTTAACTCTTGATTTTCCTTCTTTGAGATATGCATAAACTATCTTCACGTGAACAAACCATTGAGCCTGCGTGTAGTGAAATGCTCTCTCGGTTTCTTGTCATCTTGATCAGAAACTACTGTTTGGCTAGAGATCACTTGAAGAAATATGTAATCACCTTCTCAGTTTTCCCTACGGACTATCTCTTCTCTCCTTTAACTAGTTGTGCTCTTTATTGGCTTGTTGATTTTTGTAGTTGATGTTTTGAACTCTGTGAAGTCATTGTGTAGACCTTCTACCTATTGTGCCGCATCTTTAGATGAAGTTGTACGATTGTTTTAGCACTAGATACCACATACTCTCGACTCAGTTTTTTTTTTTTGTTTGACCCCCCCCAGCTATTGATAGCGCGGGGTTGAACATTCTCCTGCATTCAGGTGTTTCTGGCAAAAAGTTGACTCCCCGGAGTTGTTCATGCTTGTGGTTGGTTGAACCTGTTATATTTAATGCTCAAAATTTTCTTTGAAAAGGGTTTAGCTCCCGCGGGCCCGAGAGGCGTCGTCGTAGGTAAAATATCCCAATAATAACTACTCAAGAAAAGTGCTGTCTGCCTGCCCTTTTAAGGTTCGTCCCCGCCTCGGTACCAATGCGTGCTGCCTAGGGATGCAACCTCACCTCATTGTCTCCATTTATCTTGCTTTCTTATCTTATTTGGGTGCTAAATTGTTGCGATGGATGGAGTGTGGGTGGGGTGTCTTTGGAAGTGAATAGCGTGTGAGCGATGAATGGTGGTGCGAGGTGAAGAGAGTATGGGTGTGGTGGAGATGAAGTTTTAACATTCAAGAAGAGCTTGAAAGGGATTGAACACATGGATCTCGGGCCTTTGGGTATGCCTCACGGCTCCTCTTCTGAATTGGTGCCTCTGTCCATATGTTGCATGTGATCTTCCCTCGGTGAGATCAACTATTTGCCTAGAGCACTACTTGTTCTGCCTGTGTAGCCTTGGGGTAACTCGAAGTGGTTTTTTAGGTACCTTGCTCTTTAGTTCTGAACTACGTGGTTGTTGAGGGTGAATTAAATATGTTGGATGGTAGGGAAGTTATTATGGGTGCAACTAGGAAGGTGATTGAACTTGGGGCCAGAAACTGAAAAAGTAGAAACATAGAAGCAGAAAGTTTTGCATTAACCGATTGAAGCCTTTTACCTTGTATCCAGATCTTCTAGTATGGGTGTGTTCTTGTTTCGGGAAGACCTCGCTTAGTGTCTCATCGATGTCTCTTCTCAGTAGTGGTCTTGTTATGCCTTGAACGAGCGTGATGGATTCGCTCTCATGTATTTCTGCAAGCGGAAAAATAGAATTCGATGTGGAATGTGTTTTCATCACTAAACTTGAAAAAGAGTCTCATTTTAAATATTTGTGACTTTCCATCCATAGGTATTAATGTATGTACGCCTTAAGATGACCGAACCCTTGTCTCGGAGAGGAATATCTTTCCGGTGGGCGACTCTTGAACCCTTTCGCTGCTGCACCACTATATTCCTGCCATCTTCACATACTTCCATGAATGTGAATGCTTCTTCGTTTACCTCCTTGGTGGGGTCTCCCGAGATCTTCCAAAGGCTTGGCTTCTGTCACCATCGTGATGTAACCTTGTGATTTACAGCGAGCTATCTCTTGGTGAGTCCATTTCTACATTTCTGTGGAAGAGCTATGATGAGGTAGCCATAAATGAATTCTAATGGCTCTACTGTACTTATCTTCATAGGCCCGAATAAGTTCGTTTAGCAGAAATACACACCAATTCAGCCAGGTTCCACTGGAGACGATGTTCCACCAATGGAAATGGTGTGTTGGGGGCAGTCAGGCACCGCCTCGGTGCCTGCGTGCTCCTTACACAATCGGTGTGTTGCGTGGTGGCGTGGGATGTTTATGAGGTCTATCTTAACCCCTTCCTCACTCTTTTGAGTATGCATGGTGCCTGCCTGTGCGGTCCGTCTCCCACCTTCTTTGCTCTCTTGAGCCGTCCACGGGAACATCGTGGGGGCGCTCCCTTCATTACCGTAATAATCACGCATATTTATTACGAATATCTTTTACCCCGCCTGTCGGTGTTCCCTCCCTAGCCATAGTGACTCGTTGGAGTGCGCTCGGTGTTTATTACTCTTTACGTACAACGCCTATTTATTAGTTAGAACAGGAGGTTCTGGGGGGTTCGATGTTGTCGTGCATAGATACGAAACACGGATTCAATCTTACTTCCTGCCTCCTTCGGTGGCGTAATTTTCTGTAAGCATGCCTCTTCATCGGCGGGAGCTGGTATGAATCTGTGGGAAATGTGTGTCGATCGGCCGCGTGTCATCGCTCCCTCGCGGTCCCCGCATTCACACAATTCTTTGTCGAGACGAGCTTGACGACCCCTAGTGCTGCTAATTAAATAACGATGTCTTCTTTTGTACACTTGCGGTGCTACGTTCCTTTCTTTGTAAATTCTGCTATGGATTCTCTTTGGACTTATTCGATGAGATTTCGCATCTTCTTCTTTGCGCCCCAACATTACAGAGTCAAAATTCTCCAAAATTCTTGACACGAATAGGGTTGATAAGACCCCATAGCTGATTCAGACACCTCCACATGGCTATAATCGTGCTGATTAATTCTGATGAGACAGCTAAACATGGATAAACACTTCTGGATTTAGGCGGAACCTGTGTCAATGTGGGGTGGCTTAACTATGGAAAAATTTTCAGTATGGATGTTAAATATAAATTAATTTAAATACGGGTAATAAATAGAACGACATGGGTATGATGGGTCATGATGAATGATAACAACATATTTGTTTGTACATGGATAGCACACACGCATGGACCCTTCCTTTCTCCCCTAACACATTGTTTAATGCGGTCTGCGCTTGCTGTGATGAATTACTATTCTTGTTATTGCGACTTTTATTGAGATTCCTATCTATTCTCTTCTCGGGTACAAGACGATTTAATGACTCAATCTATATCTAGTCTACCTACTAACTCCTCTCGGTTGCAAGAGTTATTTGAAAAATAATAACTTTAAATAAGGCTTGGGCGTACGCCATTACCCATCCAATGGCACCTTGCAACGTTCGATTGTGCTAATAATTGCTGCACGAATCTCATATTTCAATCACTATGGTCTTTTGGTCAATGATAGCACCTGAACGCCTTGCTTGTGAACTTTTGGAACTTTTGCTATCCTTCATATAGTAAAAATTTTCCTCCGTGATGAAAGCATTTGCTCTGTTTGATGAATGTAATTAAAAACATAGAGCTTATGTTTGTCTTTTTTGGGTATGCAGTGGAATTCCGCCAAAAGCTTATGTCACTCTTAAAGTTCATGCTGTGGCTCATGGAAAAACTCCTTCAATGAGACTTATTCTATTAAATGTAGTGTTGAAAACGTTTAGCGAGGCTCGGTATGATAAATTCGGCGGGTGCCTGCTTCCCTCCTATACATAATGGAGAAGGGTGCACGTTATACGGTCTTTCATAGTTGTCATAAAACCTTCCTGCGTTGTTGGTATGTATACGTAAATTAATCTGGAGTTGTTTGACCCTTTATGAAATATTTTTTAGCCTTTTCTAGGAAATCTCATTAAATGTTCAAGCATTCCATTTGCACTGAGATGGTATATGAGACTACTCTTATGATATTTTAACTGTCTAAGGCACTTTCTAAGAGAATTTGATTGTTGAATTGATGAGGTGGCATATTACCTTGATCTTTGGTTAGAATTTTAGAATAGCCAGAATAATGCTATGATATTTCAAAAAATGAACTTGGTTGTTGTTTAACTTTCTTTTAATCCCCTTCATTAGTACTTTGCTTCCACCATTTATACAGTAAGATAATACGGCTATGATTCTTCGTTTTCACGAATGTGCTGCAACATGCTCACGATTAATCTTATAAAATCAATGACAGCTTTTCTCAAATAGGTACAGGTGTGCTCATCTGGAATTGAAAGTGACAACTCATCTCGTAGCAAATGGACATCTGATTCTTGGCCAGACATCATGTGACTACCTTATAAATATTTCTTCTGTCTGTGTGTCTTTGTATTTCCTGCTTGTTGTAATATCTTTCTTGCGGTTTTAAGCATGCCTGCGCTTTGCGTGCCATGCACCCACAAATACTAACACTCCCTCCCCCCACCTATGGTCCATTACACATCCTTTGCATGACTTGATACCGTCCATCTTATACGATTTGTCCTACTATTAATAAATGTTCAGGCACCTTTACGTACGAATGTCTTCTCTAAGTCGCGATATATTCAGTAGACATCCTATTGCGAGATAGGCACTATAAAGTCTGAAAACAATGCAGATGACAACTACTCTAAAGATAGGTGTACGGTTAGTCATCTAGGATATCCATGTATTTCTCCAGCTTTTCTTAAATCTTAAATAAATGGTGGGGACCCCAGTCTTCTTTGGTTTTCTATGACTTCAAAAAGGTGAACTCTGGAAAATGTAAGTATCTGATCCTTCAGAGATGATTTGTGCTGATAATTTAATATTTGAATGGTCGTAGAGAATTTTGAAGCATTTATAATACAGTAATGGTAGAAACCGAAGGAATAAGCATTACTAAACTTCCATTATTTGTTGTGGTGATTCCTTTTCGATTTGTGATAAATTCTTGCTTAAAAGTGTCTATTAAATTGGGTGATCGAATGAAGTTTCCTATCAGGCGTTGGAGGCGGAGAAATGGCTCCTATTAATCAGGACATCAATATGGACATGGAATTGTTGTCCCAATTAGGATGAACTATTGTAGGTAGCACTTGCCATTTTTATTTCAACATCAGCTGGGGGCAATAGTACACTCGTTTGTGTTGTCGTTGCTTGATTTTATATGACCCTTTCAATGGGGTATCTTTGTCATCATTTTACAGTTGATCTTTTAGTCATAATATGAATCATGATGATCTGACTTTTATATGAACACGGGTACCTCTATTTTGATTATATGTATTTATTTTCATGAATATTATACATTTATGTTTTAATAAACGTGCTGCTAAATAAAGGTACTATGACAGATGCGCTGTAATATTAGTGAAATTTGCGATTATACGCATCATAAAAAAATATCGCTGATAAAGTTATGTATGATTCTTCGTAGGCGGATGTAAATTAATATAATCATCCATAATGAAGAATTTACAGGATATTACAAAAATGCTTTTCTCAAGTCGTGTAAAATCTTTTTATGGTGCATTTTCCTTCAAGGCATTGCCGCTGATATAGAAACAGGCCCATTCGTTGGCAGACGTTTTTTTCCAGCCATCTTATCCGGGCTATCTTCCTGTGGGCTGGTATCCGCAGAAGATAAAAATAATTAGCGCCGGTGATAAACATTTTCCACCATTTTAGCGACGCACCTCATAACTAAATGGGTGAGGATGGATCATGTCGTAGTGAGCAGGCTCTACCGCCAGTCGCGCATACTTTCGGATCTTAGGCTTTCCGCCTGCGTTATGTGACTAAGACTTTACGCTCGCTTTCTCCCACCGGAAGATGTTAACAACATTTTATCGTCCATATCTTGGCTCTGCTTTACCGGTTCTGCAATGGTCAGTTGTCCTTTTCAGTCTTTGCGCTGGGCTTCAATATTGTCCATTTCCATATGTCTCCTTTTGTTCTGCTTGTATTCTTTCATTGTATTATGTGTTGAGTGCCGGAAGGTGAATTTCAACTATGATTTGCGAGGAATGAAGTCGCCAGTTCGGGTCTTTATGGCCTCTGGGAGAATGATTTGCCTCCGCTGTGCAGCCCCAGCTCCACGTGGGACATCTCTCGGGCCGCATCCTCCCCGTTGGACTTTCTCACTGTCCACTGGTGGACTCGCACGCCGCCGTTCCTTGATGGTCCCTCCTTCTTGCGCACGGGATCCCGTCGGGCCACCCATCCTCCGCCTGGCTCCCCGGCCCCCGCCCTCCTTGTCCGGGACAGATATATATATACTCCCTCCTTCCTCCTTCTTTCTCGCCCGCTGTGGCAATATGTGCCTCAATGCTGGTCGCTCTCCAACCGCCTGGGGGTCTGGAACGTGTGTCCCTGTTCCCCGCCCCGACTTCCCCGCACGCATCTTCCCCTAAGCTCCTTGGGTACCCAGGGGTTCCCATGTCTCCATCTCGGATTTTGAAATTCCATCAATCCTGTCTACCATTAAGCTTTGATCCACGAGGGTACACCGGCCACCGGCAACTCTCTCATGATCTCTGGATCTGAATACGTCCTCGCACGAGAAGGGCGGTAACACTACGACGCCGTTCCTTCTCTTCAAGGTATATTGTGCCCGTCAACTCGGGTAAAAATGTCATGGGTAGGTGCTACACAGATCCACCGTGACTCAAACCAACTTGCGATAGACCTTACGTGACCTTCCTTGGAATGTCTTGACTTGTAGTCTCCGCAACCAATTATAGAGTTCCTCCGGAAAATTTTCCTAGAACATTTCGTAGAGATCACTCATAGATTCAGAGAATAGAACTCTATCCTTAACATTTTTCTTCCTCTGTTGTCTCAACTCAGCTTGTTGCGATATGAGCTGATCTAAGTGGTTATCCCACCAGCTTCGCAGTTATCTCTCGAAGATCCTTGATACCATGATCTAGCTCCTAAATGAAATTTCTCGTCCTGGTGACGGAACCATTTGTTGGCGAGAAAGAAGGCCTCTGGGCAAGACCTAGGTTCAAGAGAGAGGCCAACAAGGTTTCCACAGTAGTCTAGCACAATGCAAACATTTCCACCCTACTCCGAAGAGCAGAGAGTCTCACCCGAGGCGTTCTGTGACCTTAGTAAGGTTAGGAACAGATCATATATCGACCGATCACAATTATAGAGAAAAACAGAAAGAATTGGGAACCACAAACAGATCCAAATACTTTGCACAAGATACCAATCATGAAACATATTTAGGATGCAAAATTAAAATTTAAAATCGGGAAATACATTTACCATAACCAAATACTTAACATGGAACTCAGAACCTCAAACACATGTAGAAGTATATTTCATTATCAATACCCAACAGTTACATTACTCCTCAGAGGTGATTACAGAGGGATAAATTACAACATTTACAGAACAAAATAAAAAAAATAGAACAAGGCTCTCTTGCGGCTCTCTTCCCCAGCCCTCTACCAAACTAACCTCCTGTCTATGCTGGCTAATTTCCTATTTGTTCCTTTTCCAACATGACTGTCATATTTACCTCTTTTCCTGCTTTTCTGTTTGCCACATCTTCCTAATCACTGGGAGTTCTACAGCCTGTCCTTGTCACTTATTCCTGCCATATGTGATGGTTTTCCACAACTGTCGCACCACCTGTTCTCTAGCTCTCCACAACCATGAAAACTCCCTATCTACCATGGTTGTGCTCCGCGACCTATTCTCTGTAACTCAAAAACTGTTTCATTTTCAAAACAAGGGCCCTAAGAAGAAGGCCATCTTGAAACTAAAGCATTGTTACTATAAATCAAAGTGCAGATCTAAGACAAAGTAGGATTGGAAGGGTAACGATAAGAATAAAGGAAAATGGGAAAAGAAGCGAGTAAGACCTCAGGATACAAGAACAAAGAGAATGTTGCACCACCTAAGAAGTTCAATACATCTAGAAGAGGATAGGGGCTTTGATCTGAGGAGAAAAATAAGGAAGAAGTCTGGAAGAATATAAAATTTTAGGGGTGAATCTTAGCCCATGGAAGAAATTTAAGGGGTTTTCTATTTTGCAGGGGTGAATTTTTTATATTTCACACCTTTTTTATAGTTTTCCCAAAAATGATTTTAAAAATAAATAATTACTATATTTTAGCCATGAAAAATAATCTAGATAAACATTCAAACCGTTGATTCTCCTTGTTTTTAGGTGGAGTTTGCTTCCAATAGCCCCTGATTCTAGGAATGCAGGTGGGCTTTGCTTTCAATCACCCCGATTTCTAGGAATATAGCTGAGGTTTTCTTCCAATTGCCTCCGATTTCCAGGAATGGCACTGGTTAAGGGTTAAGGCAAGGTTGAATTGAGAGGTTTTCATTTTGATTCTCCTGTATAAGAAATAAGTATGTGATTATTCATAGTGGGTGGAGTGATACAGTCAGAATATGGCCTCTTACTCATGAAATTTAATTATTCCCCATTTCTCAATTTATTGTCATACTCCAACATCCGAGAGGTGCCTATTCATGTGCCCAAATTCAAATCTACTTTTAATTTCAATGGAGAAGTCTTTGAAAGCCCAAAATACTGCAACATATTGAGACAGGTTGAACATGTTTTTGCAGAGGTGACATTTAATACTCTTTCCCATAGAAGCCCTTCCCGAGCTCTTTCTACAAGAATCCTGGTATGGTTTTTGTTTCAGTGGTGTTTTGAAACTTATTTTATGGATGATTTATTTCCTTTGATGATCATCATATGTGGTTTAAATAAGATGAGACAAGGGTATACAATTTTTTTTGCAAGAGATAACTTAAAGAGAAGGAGAAACACTTCCTCTGTATACTACTATGTAGTCTGGTCTACAAAATGTTACCTATTTTACTTGAAATGTGGAGTTAGCTGGGTTAAGCTATATGGGTGAAGCCAGGAAAAAAAAATTCAAGAAGAATGCTGCCATGAATTCCTAGTCCAGTTTAAAACAATATAATTACTTCTTAAAATTTTACTATTTCAGATATATTTTAAGATGTATTTTTCTTATAATAGGTATTATAGTTCTGGGCTTGTGCTTTTATGGGAAGTTTGAGAGACATTTTTCTGCCTTGCTACTAGTGGCACACCAACTTGGTTTTTTTCTCACAAACACCAGCAGAGGGAGAATGTAATGATGAGAAAAATAAAATCACTATTGCCAAAGCATTTTCACAACATAGTTCCAAGGAGATAGCATTGGCCCAACAGTTGAAGCAACAACACTCAACATCCAGGAGAAAGATGCTTAGCCAGATAGAGAGGGTAAAAACCATTCTATTGAACACTAACATTATTAACCCCACACTGGAGGATAATCATAATGGGTTTCTTCTAATTTTCCCACAGAAGGTTTTTCTAGCTTTAGTTCTAGTCATAATCATCGTTTTCACTAGTAGGTTATAACAACCCTTGTGAAAATTCCATGTAAAATGTAATAAAGGAAAATAATTACCACAATTGATGGGACACTTATTCTAAGCTAAATGTTGCGAAAAACATCCAAGAGATTGTTTATTTGAGGTATTATGGCTAAAGGAAATTGGAAAAGGAAATGGAAAAGGATTTGGAAAGGCAAGATGCATTATTTGGCATTTATTTATGAAAGTAAAGGAAAATAGGAGAAAAGGAATGTCAAAGGTCACAAGTTGCATGTGAGGAGGAAAAAGAAGGAAAATAATGGGAAATGAATAAAATAGAGGTCTCATTGATAAAAAGGATTCTAAGGATCAGTTGGAAGGCTTTTTTGCTAACCTTTTGTCAATTTAGTTTTGGAGCTCTCTCATTATTCTCTCTCTCTCTCTCTCTTTCTCACTCCTGGATACTTAGAGTTTTCTTGGAGCACATTAGAATTGGAACAAGAAAGGAAAATAAGACAATAGGAAGGAAGGAGAAAGAAAGGAAGAGAAGGATCAAGAAACTATAATAGGATTATTTGCAGGTATTGATTTGCATGTGTGATTTCCTTGATAGATTTGGAAAGAATGGTATTTCATGTGGTTATTTTTTGTCATGGAATAGTTTTTTCAAGGTGTAAGAATGTTTTCAGCCTAGCCTTGCCATTTTTGGATAGCCTTGATGAGATGTGTCCGCATGTTTTGGTTGAGCTAGATTACTGGATGGATTCGAAGCTAAGTGAGGTGGATCTCCAAAATGAAAAACACATGGCCTAATGATCCCTAGACCATACTGTGGATCGTGGTGAGGCCAATAGCCTAGTAACTACCAAACCAGAATGTGGGTTCCATTAAAGCTAGGATTATGTGCCTCGGTGGGCCTAGGAATCCTTTCCGGTGAATGGAGGGATATACAGTAAAGCCAAGAGGTGGATTTCTCTTCGCTGGGCCTAGGTGGGTCTTGGTCTAGGGCCTTGTGATCCCTATATCAGACTATGGATTACAGTAAAACTTGATAGAATAGGAGGTAGTAAAATTCCTCATGGTGTAGGTGGAGAAATATAGAAGCATCGATGTTTGTTTGGTTTGTTATGAGTCCCAAATTCATGCTTGGAATATGGCATAGGGTTGATTGGATGAAGAGAGATTTGGCTAAGATAATATATGTTCAGGTGGAACATGGTAGTCCCTTCCCTGTTTGGTTTTTACATTCATTAATGAGAAGTTAATTTCCTTGGAATTTGATGTGTAAATTTATTGGTTTATATATAGATCCTATGGCTGATGTATTCATGATATTTTTGTTGTTAATATGCTGGTTATGAGCATGTATTCTGACAGTGATGATGTATGGATCTCCTCATGTTTTTATTTTTAATGAATAAACAATGTATCTATGATCTAATATCTGATAATGCAACTAATTATGTAAGGGAAAAATTCTTCTTAGCAATTCTTAGATAAGTATGAGACCCTTATGTTCATATTTGTTATTTGAATCTCTAGATTACATATTTGTGACATGTTTGACGAAATTCCTGTCATGGATATTAGGGGTCTAGTCCAATCCTTATCCCAGTATTTATTTTTGCACCATTTTTTCACTGTTATGTTTCATGTCGGATATTCTCATTGAATTCTGGGTTGTGAACTGGGATCTAGGCTTGAAAAAGTGACTCAAAAACTAGGGATACTGGTGTAGGTATGGGTAATTAAGTCTTTGGACGTATAATTGCATACTTTGTGGGAGCGTCCAGAGCCTCCAGATGCACCCATGCCTATACTGTGGGAGCATTTGGGAGTTTGAAGGCCTAAAATATTAGTGGGAGCCAAGGTATGGATGCTTGAGTGGTTGGGTTAGCTCTTTGGAGTCCTACTGCTGATGTGGAAGGTATCAGTGATGTGTTTACGTCGATTCCACTTCCTTAAGGTCACCGAGGAGGTTGAATATTATCATAGTATCCTCTCGTCATATATTTTCCCCGGTTGGATGGTTACTTGGGTAGATGTGGGATGAAGGTGTTATAGAGTGGTATCAGAGCAGGTTGTGCTCTCTTTGAGTCATATCTCATACCACAAAGTGGTATTAGAGCATGGTTCACCCCTCGGAATGGATGGAAGGTGTGTGTTGGTCATGCATTCATGTCGGTTTCATGTGTTTTAATAATCCTTGTGGTCTATATGATTGTTTCATATGCATGTTTTCAGTCATGGTTGTAGTGATGTCACTATGTGAAAGAGGATGTTGTTGTTGTGATGTGTGTCATCATGAGTGTATGATTGCTTATTCACTGCGATATGTTTTTAATGCATACATGTTAGTTGCATATGCGTTCTGTATGTTTCTAGACTGTGTGCTTGTTTTGTATGCATGACGTTGGTCCTAGTTGCAGTGGTGTCACCATGTGAAAGTTGATGGCATTTTCGATTAGATGTGATCATCATGAGTTCTTGTTAGTTATGTATTTTTTATGCATGTAGGTGTCTATATGTTGTTATCCATCCATTGTCATGGATATATTTTTTTTCCATGAGGTCATTGTAGGAATTTTAGGTCATCATGATGTTGTTGATATGTTATGTTGTTGATGTGTTGATTGAGATAGAGCAGAAGATGCAAATCATCAAAGTGAAGTTGCAGTGCTAGACTTCAGGGTGAGACCATGCCGTCATGCATGTATTGTATGTTAGGCATGTAGGTATGTTGGTTAATGATTGTTATAAGAGTTAGGGTCATATACATGTTTTTAATCTTAATTTTGTTGCAGTTATATGTATGAAAAATGCTAGTTGATCAGTTTAGTTATATGCATTATGGTTATGTGTATGCCTTTCACTCTAATGATATTATGGTCACATTCATGATAGGTGTTTGTCAAATAGTGTGATCATATGTACATGGGTTGGTTATCCATGCATGGTATTAACTTGATGACTATGTTATATGTTGTTGATGATTATGTTATATCATTAACTTGTTGTTGTTATATGCTAGTGACTTGACGATTAGGGTTATTTCATTTAAAATCTTGATGTTATGTGTATCATGTTAATTTGGATTGGCTTATGCAGATAGTTAGAGTTATTACATTCATGTATGATTCGATACATTTGTGATATTATGTTGTATTAATCTAGGCTGACTATGCATATGTGATTGTTTGGAAATTGTTTATGAGTTTATGACGTGAACATGTTACCTAGTTATTGTTATGGATACCATCACCTTATTTATGCTTTAGTTGATGTTTTTTGAAGTTATAACGTGTTAATCTAGATTGATTATGCCGAAAACATAACCTCCATTGAGATACATTAAGGTATGATTTTGATTATGTCATATAGTTCATTCTTCACTGTCAGATTATGTCATCTATTTGGTGTTTGTTACATTGTCTAGTTCATTTATATAACATGGTATGCTTATATTTTGTTTGAATGTTTGATTAATCGCATGATATGAGTATGTGTCTATAAGATTGCATCAAAATATGATCTTGTTTTCAGATGATTGTAATAACTAACACATGTGTTGAGACAACTGATATGTACTTGAGTGTAAGTAGGTCATAGTTGTAGAATTTTGTATTATGACTCATGAATTTGAGTTGATTGTTGATTATGACATGGTTTTTAGACATGGTAATTTTTTATTCAAAATTGATAGATATGTTGTCTTGATATTTGGAACATGTTGCTGACCTGTGTATTTAGTTACAAGGAGACATGATTGGCATAGCAAGTTAAGATAACTGGTATGTTGTTATATTTATTTATGCACTGAAAGTTGTGTAGTTATGGTAGTAGGATGCAGGAAATTGTATGGCAAAAGAGACTTCCATGAAATCTTGGAGAAGGCTCAAGTGAGCTTTCCTTTGGAAGTATTGGGAAACCATGGGGATTGAATCATGGTATTTGTTGCTAGTCTTGTCCTTTTGGTCCTTTGTGATTTATTGCGCTTGATTTGCGGCTTTGTCTATTTTTGGTGCAAGGCATTACCACTTTGTTGCGGTGTCATATTGATTTTTGTTTCTCATGGTCTTTGTATTGTTTTTTCTTGTTGTTGCCTTTTATGTTTTTAGGGTCTTGGGAATTTCTTGGGAAAAAAGAAATTTGATGAAGCTTAGGAAGAGATGAATGCAACCTAATAGGTAATGTAAGACCTCGATGAAGATCAATGCATGAGTAAGAGCAACTCGAGGTAAGAATATGACAACCAGTCTGACTAGTTGTGTCCCTTGTGGTAAAAGGACGATGGAAGTACATACATGAGAAAGGAAATATAAAAGTTAAAGAAAGTGGATATGAGGTGTTATATGCGTTGGCTATGCTGGAAATTTTTGTTCTCAACATTGTGCATGTTGTACACAAATAAAGGAAGTTCTCTTAACTTAAAAATTATGATATCTAAAAATGGTGTTGTGATCATGATTATGGTGATGTTTATATATGTATACATGTATTTATGTATGTATACCATTTCTGATAGGGTCATCATGGATCATGGTTGTTTGATGCTAAATGTTTATATGTTTATATGTATGTATGTATGTCGCTATCTTACAGAGTTTTCAGGGATCATTCCTGTGGAGAAATGGTTGCTTATGCAAGTGAATGACATGAAGGGGTTCCTGGCTATGAGGAATCAAGTGGAAGAGTAGCCTTGACATATATATGAGGCCAATATCATGTGGATATGATTTAATGTTATATGCTTGTACTATTCCTATGTTTATGTTATGGATAGGTAATGTTGAGGGGTACATCGGAGAAGTGAAAGAAGTGTGATCTGCGGCATGCTAGGATAAGCATGGATAGTGGAAATACACTTGAAGTAAGGTTGTTTTTGGGGTCAATGTGTGGTTTATGTATGTGCAGTACTACTATTGTGTATATGTTGCTATGTTGTATATTTAGTGATTATACCTATGGAGATGTGTACATGTAACTTATGTAGCATTGTGTACATAAAATGTTGTGTGTCTATTTTTTATATGGTGTTGTGTGTATATTACATATGAAGTGATAGTTATAGATGGTGCTATGTACATGTTGGATATGTGGCGATGTGTACATATTGTACCATGCATGTGTTGGATATGCGATGTTGTGTGCATATGGTGTTGTGCGCATGTTGGATATGTGGTGATGTGTATGTATGGTGCTATGTACATGTTGTGTGTGCAGTGCTATGAACATATGATGTTGTGTGCACATTGTACATGTGGTGTTGTGTGCATGATTTTACATGTGGTGTTGTGTGCATGTGGATCTGTGTACATGTTGTACATGTGGTGTTGTGTGCAAGTGGTACCATGTACATGTCGTGCATGTGGTGTTGTATACATGTGGTGTCATGTATATGTCGTGCATGTGGTGTTGTGTACATGTGTATCGTGTACACATTGTACATGTGATGCGTTGTACATTTGGCATTGTGTACACATTGCGCAGGTGGTGCCGTGTACATGTGATGTTGTGCAGGTATTGTTGTGTACAGGTGGTACTGTGTACATGTTGAGCATATGGTACTGGTAAACATGTGGTATTGTGTGCATGTCATACATGTTGTGTTGTAGGCATGTGGTACTATGTATGTGCATGGTGTAGTTGTGGTATCATGACCTATGTATTCGTTGTGTTGTACTTTGTATATGCATATGTATTGTGTGTTGGTGTACACTGGATGTAGGCATATGTATTGTGTTGTATTGTACATCGAGTGTAGGTGTATGTATCATATGCTGGTGTGGGTGTACGTATTGTGTGGTGTTGTACATTGTTTGTGGATGTTTGTGTTGTGATGTACATTATGTGTATGTGTACATGATTGAAGAGAAGCAAAGGAACTGGGTGATTGCTAGGTGTGGAAACCAATCTTGTGTGTGTACAAAAATAACAAAGGCATAAGTAAGGACCAATGAAAAATAAGTATCGATAATTTATTTCAGTTCTATTATGCATGTTATCTACGATTATTACTTATGATTGTTACATGTGATTTATGATGATTTCATTTGATTCATGATTTTTACCTATGATGGTTGTGTTTTGAGCTAACCAGATGTTATATGTTTGTACATGATGATTTTATCAAACAACTATTTTGACTTGTTGTGATAAGAAGTGAATAGGATTGCAAGTGTACCTTATTGACGAGCTACCAATGTGGTATGATGTGAATTTATTTCAATTTATTTTAAATCTAATGGTGGTTATGTGCTTGGTACATGAAGCAAGGAAATGCCCAGTTAGGTGGTTGAAATAGATTGCAAGCATTAGAAGTGACAAAAAAAATTTGAAATAGGCAGCAGTATGCTGGTAAATCACTTCATGAGAAGGGCCATTCTGGGACATTTCTACCCAATAGTGTCCTTTGATTTCCATGAGCATGCTATGAATGGTATAATGGTTTCGAGATAAGTATATGCCTTGTTTTTGTATCTTCTGAAGTGAGGAAGGCTTGGCAAGGGATGGATCACCTGGGATAGGGGATGTCGGGGAACTTGGAAGGTGTGTGACTGCATGGAATGGGTGACTAGATTTACCGAGGGACTTTGTAACAAAGAAGGGATGGATTTATTTTTGTCATTAGCATTGCCAGCTGTAGTCAGATGCACATTGGGAGTTTTCCCTAGAACAATGAGTTGTTAATTGTTCACTGGGGTTACAATGGTGCAGGATTGTAGCGCTGGACATTGGATACATACTTTAACTTTGGCATTGGATTCTGGACTTCCTTGGAAGGAAGTGAATCCTAGTATTAGCTTGAGGGTGGAGGTGTGAGCCTCTGGATTCCCTTGTTACAGATGCAGGAATCATATCCTTTTATTTTCTAGTTGAGAAAATGTTAATATGTGTATGTGTATATGTGTGTATTATTGTAAATACTGCATCGAGATGGATTTATAAAGCTCCATAGATAGTATGGTTGTATATATGGATGTCATTGTAAATACTACAACGAGCTGTGTTATAAATCTCCATAGGTGATATGTTTTATTTTCAACAATTTGTTTGTTTGTAGTTGTCATTGAACACGGAGGACGATGTTCCGCAAAGGGGGAGGGTTTTGTAACAATCTTGGTGAAAATTCCATGTAGAATGCAATAAAGGAAAAATAATGACCATGGTTGATGGGACACTTATTCCAAGCTGAATGTTGGGAAAAACATCCTAGTGGGTGTTTATTTCAGTTATTATGGCTAAAGGAAATGGAAAATTCTTTGGAAAGGAAAGAGGAATTATGTGGCATTTATCTATGAAAATAAAGGGAAATAGGAGAAATGGAAGGTGAAATGTCACATGTTTCATGTGAGGAGGAAAATAAAGGAAAATAATGGAAAATGAAGAAAATAGAGGCCTTGTTGATAAAAATGATTTCGAGGATCAGTTGGAATTTTTTTGGCTCAATCCTTTTTTGAATTAAGTTTTGGAGCTCTCGCATTATTCTCTCTCTCTCTTGCTCACTCTTGGACACTTAGAGTTTCTTGGAGAACTTTGGCATTGGATCAAAAAAAGGAAAATAAGGTAAGAGGAAGGAAGGAAAAAGAAAGGAGGATTAGATCAAGAAGCTACAATAGGATTCTTTCCAGGTATTGATTTGCATGTGTGATTTCCTTACTAGATTTGGCATGCATGGTATTGAATGTGGTTCTTTCTGTCATGGCATGGGTTTTTCTAGGTGTGATAGTGTTTTCAGCCTAGCCTTGAAATTTCCAGATAGCTTTAATTACATGGGTCCTCATGCGTTGGTTTTATGGATTTCCAGATGGATTCGAAGTTGAGTGAGGTGGATATACAAAACGAAAAACACATGGCCTAGTGATCCTTCAACTGGACTGTGGAGCACGGTAAAGCTACTAGCCAAGTAACCCCTGAACCAAATTGTGGGTTGCGGTAAATCTAGGCATTAGGGGAATTTTGAGATCTAAAATGGGCCTCCTAATAAAAATGTACAACAAAAATAAAATTTATGAGAACCAATAGGATTCAAGATGATGATGTCAACCATGGGGGATGATTCACCATTTTTGGAGTAAAAAAGTAAAAATAATAAAAAAATAAAACTACTTTTTCAACTTATCTCTCTAATTTTTTACCCAAATTTCAAGCGGGAGTACTTGTTGGATGAAAAATTTAATTCCTCATCCAAGGAGTACCCATGTTTCATACTTTCGATGCACCCTTCTACATGAAAAATGAGAAATTCATGAAAAAAGCGTGTTTACAATCACGTATTTCATGTATTTCTCAATTTTCATGTAGCAGTGTCCATCCAAAGTTGGCAACATGGGTACTCATTGGATGTGAAATCAAGTTCTACATCCAATGGGTGTTTCCTCTTGAAGTTTGAGTAAACCCATAGGAAGCTAAGTTGAAAATACAAGTTGAAAAAATAGTTTTCCCTTTTTTCCCTCTAAAATTTGATGATGTAATCAAATATTATTTTATCAATTCCACTATTATTTTATAATTTCCTTAGGAGGCCCATTTTATACCTCAAAATTCCCCTAATGATTATGTGCCTCTGTGGGCCTAGGAATCCTTTCTAGTGAATGACAAGATATATGGTAAAGCCAAGAGGTGGATTGCTCTCCATTGGGTCTAGTATTCCCAGGATGGGATGTATGGTAAAGTTTGAAGAGTGGGTCTCTGTGTAGGGCCTAGTGATCCCTGGATCGAACTATATATTACGATAAATATTGAGAGACTGGCAGGTAGTAAAATTACTCACAGTGTAGGTGGAGAACTCCGGTAGAATCCATGCTTTATTTGTTATGAGTCCCACATTCATATTTGAAATATGGCATGGGGGCGATTGGATAAAGAGATATTTGGATCAACCAATTAATGGTTGGGTGGAACATGGTAGTCCCATCTCCGGTTGGTATTTACATTCATTAATGAGAAGTTCATTTCCTTGGAATTTTATGTGTAAATTTACTGGTTTATATGTGGATACTATGGCTAATATATTCATGATATTTCTGTTGTTAATATGTTGGTTATGAGCATGTGTTTTGATAGTGATGATGTCTGGCTCTCCTCATGTTATTATTTGTAAATGAATAAAAAATGTATATATGACCTAATAGATGATAATGCAACTAATGATGTAAGGGACCAATGCTTCTTATAGATTCTCAGATAAGTTTGAGATCTCTATGTTCAAATATTTTATTTAAACATGTAGATTTAATATTTCTGACATGTTTTATGAAATAATTGTCATTGATAGTAGGGGTCTAGTCATGTCCTTATCCAAGTATTTGTTTACCCTTGTTTCACTATTATATTTCATGTCTGATATTGTCATTGAATTTAGGGCAACGACCTGGGCTCAGGGCCTGAAAAAGTGGCTCAAAACCTAGGGATGTTGACACTGATCTGGGAAATTGAGTCCTTGGACACATGCTTGCATATTATGTTGGAGCGTCTAGAGCCTCCGCGACACACCCATGCCTATAATTGTGGGAGAGTTCGGGGGTTTGAAGGCCCAAAAACTTAGTGGGACCCAGGGTCTGTATGAATGAGTGGTTGGGTTGGCTCATGGGAGTCATAATAAAATATAATATAAAGAAATTAAATGAAATTAAAATAATAAAAAACTAATATTTTTCCTTTTAAGTCAAACTAGCTGTTATCCAACGACTAGTTAAGTCCTTATCTTCATATATTTAATTTGGATGACATGATATGATCCATTATTGATCCTGAAGATGAGCCACAATAGTTGGTTCGAAACGCATCAATGAAATATTTTCCTATGTGATTTTCACTGAAAGATCTCTCTATAAATATTATGGATCACACAAGCGAAAATTCAATAATTAATTATAGTTAATATATTCATAAATATTATTTATTTATTATATTATGTGTCTTAATATGGGAAGTTTGTTTATGTGTCTTATTGTATGATTAGTGTTAGGGAAGTATTTATGAGTCTTGAGGGGTGAGGTGGAACGATTTGGATGAGATTGATTTGGATGATAAAGTGGGAATTCAGTTCTCACTTATACTCCATCCTTCATCTATATTAATGGTATTATGGTGTTTATTTATTTCAATGGATTCCATGCATTTTCTATGGAAATAGTGGTCAAATTTAGCTATGGTGCAAGTATTTTCAATACAAATTTTATTTTTAGTTTTATCGGAATGATCTGCTAATGAATAAGTTTTAGAATGATTATGTTTAATGTTAGCAAAATGCTCTCATATTCTTGTGTTGATAGATATACCTGTTTCACCTAGATAGGTTTTTCAACAAGAAAAATGAATTAAATAGAAAGATTTATGACACTTAAGGTCAATGGGATATTTTATAGAGTTGATGCGAATTTTTATGGTGTTAAGAGGTTTGGAGGTGGTTAGAATGTTATTTTTTTTTAAGATGCAGGCAATTTTGTCCATGGCTCCTAGAATGTAAGGGAGGTTGACTTTGGAAACAATATTATCCATATCCTTAATAGTTTAAAGTATTTTGTTAACATTACTTATAAATTTAATGGGTTGATGTTTGTTGTACCTATTTTATTTATTTTTAATTATAAGACGTTCCTTTTCCTGTTCTAAGTGTTCCTTGTCTGAGATTCTCACAACTCTCGTAGCCAAAGTATTAAACACTCGTATATTATGGGTGTGGTTATGGTGGGAAGTGGCATGCAAGTATTGTTTAGTACGAGTATTATTTCGATAAACTTGGTGGGATATAGAGCCATCTAGATTTATAGTGACAAGAATGTTAAGAAAAGGGAGGCTATTATTGACCTCAACTTCCATGGTGAATTTAAAGGAAGAAAATAAACTATTGAGGCGTTTCTTAAAAGTTTCTAAAGTTTCTCTTCCATGAAGCCATATGATGAAAGTGTCATCAACAAATATTTTCCATAATTATGGTTTTAAGGGTGATGTATTTAGGGCTTTTGCTTTGAAATATTCCATGAAGATATTGGCTATAATGGGGGGATTGAGGAGACCCCATAGCAACACCACAAGTTTTCTCTTAAACTTCATTCATGAAACTGAAGAATGTGGATCTTAGGATTTTAATTAACGTTGATGTGTCAGGATTTTTTATCCTTTGGAAAACCTCCTTAGCTTCATCAATAGGGATGTTGGTATATAGTGAAGTTACATCGAAACTTATGAAGTGTCATTTGAATCAAGCTTGATATTTTTAATTTCTTCAATGAATTTAGGTAGAGTCTTTGACAAAGGAATCAATGTTGCCAACTAGGGGTTTAATTTTTTTGGTGAGGTGTTTTTCAATATGATATGTAGGCCCCCCAATTGCATTTAAGGGGGATCCATTCTTTGTGAATTTTAGGAGCACCATAAATTCTGGGGGTATATGGGTTGCTAATTACTAGGTTTTTGTTGTCCTATATCTTTATAGATTTGATTGAACTGCAAGTATCCTTAGTTACTATCTTTAAAGAATTCTTATTGATCTTTCTGTAGCAAACACTATTTTTAAGATGATTCAACATTTTTTCATTTTAGTCTCTTATGTTCATGACGATAGTCCCCCTACTTGTTTTATTTTAACACTACGATGTTAGGATTAGAGTTTAAGGATTTTAGTGCAATATATTCATGTTTGCTTATATTTTTCCGGGGGGTTTTGATTTTGTAAGAGTGATTGAGTAGTCTTGTCTCATTTTCTCTTTAATGATGCTAGGTAGTTCTTTAATTCCATATTCAATGTGGCAAAGGATGTCTTAAATATGGTTGTTCCTCAGAGTGATAATAAAATTTAATCCTTTTTTCAAGAGGTTAAGAATTTGATCATTTTATTGGAGGTCTGAGAGATTGATCACAAGATTGTTTGTCGAGTTGATGTTAGTAGGGGTGGAACATAGGTCAATTTATTCTCAAAAAGATGGTAAACTTCTAAATTAACATATAGTGCTTTTGGGTGAGTATCCAAAATTTTGTTTTCAATGTTTGGAGGTTTTGTTTCGGTATTAGAGGCATAAATCATGTTATGTCCATGTGGAGTGTGTTGTTGGTTCATATGGGTGAGTGGAGAGATTTATTGGAGGTGCATATGAGATGATAGGGAATGACAATCGATATTATAGTGAGGAGTTATAAGATACCCATGAAGAGTTGTGGTGAGTACCCAAAATGAAATTTCAATGTTTGGAGGATGTGGAGTGCGTTGTTGGTTAATATGGGTGTACGGATAGACTTCTTGGAGGTGTGTGCAAGAGGATAGGGAATTCACATATATTAATTTGTTTTGACAATCCATATTACTATTGGAGGAGTTCTCATAAACTCGTGAGGAGTTTTGGTGAATACTCAAGATGTCGTTTTCACTGTTATGTGTTTTGGTATTCAAGACATAAATCGTGTAATGTCCATATGGAGTGTGTTGTTGGTTAATATGGGTGAGAGGAGAGACTTCCTGGAGTTGCGTACGAGAGGATAGGGAATGCACATATATTAATTTTTTTTACATGAGTTCTAAAAATTTACATGAGTTCTGAGAAACACGTGAGGAGTTGTGCTGAATACCCAAAATTCCACCTTCACTGTTTGGAGGATGTGTTTTGATATTGAGACAAATTGTGTTATGTCCATGTGGAGAGTGTTGTTGGTTAATATAGGTGAGAAAATAAGTTTTGTTAGAGGTGCGTTGAGATTTCCATTTTTTTTTAAACTTATTTGCTCAGAGTTTACAATATAAAATTATTTTACCTTAAAAATTGTCAACATAGTATATATAACATCATTATAAATTTGAATAATTTTAAAAATACATCAATAAATTTTTTATAGTTTGCATATTAGAAATTAGTGAGATTCACCAATATTTTTAAACTTCAAGATAATTTTCCATCCTTAAAACTCTCTATAATAAATATTAATATTAATGAATTATTTTAATAATATATAAGTTTATTTATATTTTATAATTGTAGGTTTGTTTAGAGTATATATATTTGTATATACATATAAAATTTATACATTTATTTTGGATTATTGATATTATAGATATATAAATAATATATACTATGTGTATATATTAATAAATGAATATTTATTATATAATAATTAAATTTTATTAATTTTTTTTGTTTTAGAATTTTATTTATTTAATTAATTTTATTTCTTTTTAGTTTGAGGTTAGGGTTTTCTCACAAAATTAGGTTATTGATTTCTTTTTTTACCCATTTTTATTGATGCCTCAATTTTGCAAATCGAGGCTCTCTATCTAAAAGACTAAAGCATGAAAAGATAAATTTACCAATAAAAGTGATGTAGATTAAGTGCAAAACATCAATATGAATAATATAAGAAATGAAAACAAATATGAGAGATGATCACATGGTTTAGCTAAAGACACTAATGGTTGACATACTTTTTAAAACAAGGAGACACAAATCTAATACTCATTTACCAAAGCATTTTTCACATGTGAACAAAAAATCTAGAGTTCTTAGCCATCTAACCAATTTTAGAGAACATACATTTAATCAAATTAATAACGTAAATAAGACATGAACAAAGTGCACCAAATCCATTCCATTAGTGAAACTCATAACACGATCATATCAAACACAAAAAAAATAATATGAAAATTAAATGCACTACAAATGATAATGCATAGTTTATCATTAAATATGTTAAAATAACAGATAAATGCAAAATGGGTAAGTGTTGGAAAAAAAGGAATATAGATCCATGTATATGATATTAATATGACATTTGCTCACCATAGTAAGGAGTGCGTTATTTACAAAGCTGGTTTGTGCTCACAATTCACATAGGATGGACTCCATTGTCAATAATATCATAATTGGATAAATAATGAGAATTAAAATTTAGTATACTCAATTTATTTTGATTGAATTAATGCAATTAATTCCATGTTTTGATAGCCTAAACTTTAGTACTAATGAAAATTCCAATAAGACATGATCACACAAGCATCGTTGGTTGATTGATCTATGGGAGACTATGCAAAATATTTTTTAGTGGACTATATGGATATATTATAGATCATGGAAATGTGAATGTTAATATGGACATGTGGAAGGGTAAGACGGAACCTACAACCCTTATATGTATTTTTTATACAATCAATACCACTAAATATGGAATAAGACAATTCTTATGACTCTACTATATTGGATGAGAGTGTTTTGAAAAATATAATCCATGAATATCTCTAAAAGTAGTGAGAAAATAAATTGAACCAATTCAATGATTTGTTCAATATGACACACTACTAAAACATATGCGTAGAGAATATATTTGAATATGACATCACAATGTATGTTTTTTAACGAAAACATCCAGATTTTACAATGCAAAACATAACTAACATGAGGCTGTTTCCATTCCATCAACTTTAGATTCCATGATCAACGAGTTAGGTTCCATGAGGCTTTATATATGTTATGGGATATTTGAATACCTATTTTCTAAGTAGGTTCCATGATCAACGAGTTATGTTCTTTGATGGAGAGAATAACTAGATGCTTATCTAAAGTATCATACGTATTGCTAATCAATATAAAAAATAAATGGAAAATATTGAGAAGAAAAACCAATTACATTGGTAGTCTTTAGTTTTGGTCTGAGATAAAATTAATAAATTCATTTTCTATATTTTCAATAATATACTTGCACACAAGAAAACAAAAAAAAAACCTTTCTCATTGTTTATTTACCTTAATTAATGAGATGAATTGACATGGTGGCCATAGTAATTGTTTAATATTTATGAAATTAAAATGTTCCATTAAACCTTCATTCAAGCATCATTAATTACCATCAAAATACAAATATGTTTTTTTGGAGGGTAGAGAATATTCATATATGTAAACAATGTTATCGATGAAACGAGAACTATTACCTCAAAACGGGAACTCTAGCTCAAAAAGACTCAAAAAACATGAAAAAACAACCCAAAAACAAAAAAGTGTGTATTCCAGAATGCATTTGTTCTTTTCTCAATGTCAAATTTCATCTTCTTATAAAATTATGCTAAAAATTAAATTGTTTCTTGAAAAAATGATTGAAAAAACACCCTCAAAACAAAACGAGTTGATGCTGGAATAACAAAAAAAAGCATTGTGTCACACTTTTGACACATTGTAACAATGGAATTAAAGACAACATATTAGGACATTGAAAAATCGTAAAATTCTAAATTTTTTGATAGATGATGTTAAATAGAAACAAAATCATGTTTGAAGGGCTTATTATTTTGAACAATTTTTATCCATGTTGTTAAACATAAAATATCTTGACTCTAAACAACCCTAAAATTGTAATTATTTTCAATCATAACATTAAAGATAAAATTTTGTAGCACATAAAAACTTTAATGACAAGTTGTAAATCTCAAGTTTCTAAATCTTAAGTTTTCAAGATACTTGAACCATGAAATTATGGATAAATTATATGACTTAAACAAATTTTAAAAATAAACAAGTAAATGAAAAATTTATTATTCATATATTTGTTTGTTTATATATAAAAACATAATTTTTTATTCTTTTATTGTTTTTTTATATTTTAAATTATAATTGTTTTAGTTTGAAAAAAATAAAAAATAAAAGTTAAAATCTTGTTTGTTTATATTTTAAAACATATATATATATATATTTTTATTGTTTTTTTATATTTTAAATAATAATTCTTTTAATATATATATATATATATATATATATATATATATATATTTGTTTGTTTATTTTTTAAAACTTATCTTTTAATTTGTTTTTATTGGTTTTTTATATTTTAAAATTTTAATCGAACAGTTGTTTTTTTTTTTTTAACTAAACCATACATTTGTTTTTATTATAATAGTTTTGTTTAATTTTTATTTTTATTTTATTTTTATTTTGTGTTTGAAAAAAATAAAATAAAATAAAAATTCATTTGTTGCCCGCTGGGGGCTGGAGGTAGGCTGGACAGCCCTCGATGGCGCCACCCGGCCGACCTCCAGCCCTGGTTGGGCTGAGGGCGATTCTGAGACCCCCTAGCTAGGGGCCGAAGGTCGATCAGGCTGTACCGTCGAGGGCTACCTAGCCTGCCTCCGGAGCAGGGAGCCAGAGGCAGGCTGGGCAATGCTCGAAGACGTCACCTGGCCAGCATCCGACCCTTAGCTGGGCAGAGGGTGATTCTCGGAAACACCCTCCACTCAGCCCGGGGCTAGAGGCCGGCCAGGCGGCACTGTCGAGGGCTGCTCAGCCTGCCTCTGCCCAACCAGGGGCAGGGTGGCGGCATCGACGGCTGCCCAGCCTGCCTCTGGCCCCTGGCTGGGTCGAGGGTGATTCCAAGAATCGTCCTCCGCCTAGCCGGGGGCCAAAGGCAGGCTGGGCAGCCTTCAACGGCGTCGTTTGGCTTGCATTCGACCCCCAGCTGGGCAGAGGGCGATTCTGAGAATCACCCCCGGCTGGGCGGAGAGCGATTCTGAGAATCGCTCCCAGATGGGTAGAGGGCGATTTGGAGGGCAATTCCAAGAATCACCCCCACCTGGGCGGAGTGCAATTCCAAGAATCGCCCTCGACTAAGCGAAAAGTAACTCCACTGGTACCTACTTTTTGTCGTAGCAAGAAAAACACCCGATTTTGAAAAGTGGTGATGCAGAATCAATTTTTTTTTTTTGAACATGTTTTTGGTAATTTTTTTTTAATTTTTTTTTCTATGATGCTTTTTATGTCAATTTTGAATAGTGGTGGCGTATCATCACCAACGTTTTTTTAGAAGATTGATTTTGACACTATACATTTTCTAATGTCTTCTTCTTCCATGAGATGTTTATTTTTAAGTGCATATATGTACTTGTGTTTTAAAAAGAAAAAAATATTTTTTTTAAAAACAAAAATTTGTAATGATATCTTCACTTTTTCACATAGATAAAAAATGAAAAAAAGTCAATATTATAAAGTTTATATTTTCTACAAGTTTATGTATTGCTAATTAATTTTTCAATGCACATCAAATAATTGTCGCTAAAAAACCAATGTTTTGAACAATATGACAAAAAAATACAAATCTTCAATACAAATAGAATGAAAAAAATACACTTTTAAAGAATTTTTGTTAAAAAATACATGTTAAATAAAATAATTTTTGCGAAAATCTTAACAAAAAACTTAAGAAAATAACATTTTTATTGAATTTTATGTCAAAAAATAATAGTAATCACATGTTTTTTGAAAAAAAATAAGGATTCATCTCATAAAATATCAAAGTCTAATTATTACAAGTAAAACTGATCAATAGATCTCAAAATGAGCTTTGTTTGCAAGCATAACTTAAAGATCATCAACAATATCGACTAATACATGTTCAACATCATCTAGAACATAATTGATGGCTTTTTCCGCAACATTTTCTACTTCGTTTTGGTCATTGTTATCTTCTAATGGATCTTTCATGTCTGAAAATATTTCAAAGTGTCCCTTTCCAATCATTCCATATAATGGTGGTTGAGGTTCCTTTGCTTTTTTTGCCACACGTGATTCATTAAAATCCCCTTTCTTCAAACCAACTTCTTGCTTCGCATCTGGAAGGAATTCAAGAGAGTTAATTCTTTGTTGAATAAATTTGCATTGCACTGGGTCTTTCTCAATGGCAATGCAATTTCTTCCTTTTGGTAGGCAACATGCTAGTGTTGTACCTAATCATCAAGTACAAAAGAAATAAGTAAAAAAATTAGTATAAAGACATAAAAAGTAAAAAATAAAATATTTAAATTTAAATTTGTATAATAAAACTTACCTGAACGTGAAAATAGATCTAAAACCCAATCTCATTCATTTGACGGCGCCGCCCGGCCTGCCTCTGGCCCCCGACTTGGTGGAGGTCAATTCCAAAAATCGCCCTCCGCCCAGCCGACGGTTGGAGGCAGGCTGGGCAGCCCTTGATGGTGCCACTCGGCTGGCCTCTGCCTAGCCAGGGGTGATTCTCGAAATCGCCCTCTGCCTAGCCGGAGGTGATTCTCGGAATTTCCCTCCACCCTAACAGGGGCCGGAGGCAAGCCAAAAAGCACCATCGAGGGCTGCCCAGCCTGCATCCAGCCCTCGATGGTGCCACCCGGTTGGCCTCTAGCCCCCAATTGGGTGGAGGGAGATTCTTGGAATCGCCCTCCGCCCAGCGAGGAGTGATTCTCAGAATCGCCCTCCGCCCAGCCGGGTGTAATTCTCGGAATCGCCCTCCGGCCCGACGGGGGCCTGAGGCAGGGTGGGCGGCAATGTCGAAGGCTGCCCAACTGGGGGGAGGCACTTTCGAGGGCTGCCCAGCCTGCCTCCAGCCCCCAGCTGGGCAGCCCTCGATGGTGCCACCCGGTAGGCCTCCGGCCCTCGGCTGGGCAGAGGGAGATTCTCGGAATCACCCTCTGCCCGGCCAGGGGCCGGAGGCCAGTCGAGTGGCACTTTTGAGGGCTACCTAGCCTGTTTCTAGCCCCCGGCTGGGCGCATGGCGATTTCGAGAATCGCCCTCCACCCAGCCACAGGTCAGAGGCAGGCTGGGCAACCCTCGATGGCGCCACCCTGCTTGCCTCTGTTCCCCACCTGGGTGGAGGGAGATTCCGAGAATCACCCTGGGCTGGGTGAAGGGCGATTTTGAGAATCACCCCTAGTTGGGCAGAGGGAAATTTCGAGAATCACCCTCGGCTAGGCGGAGGGAGATTCTGAGAATCGCCCCCAGCTGGGTGGAGGGAAATTTCGGGAATCACCCTGAGTTGTTCGGAGGGTGATTATAAGAATCACCCTCAGCTAGGTGGAGGGTGATTCTGAGAATCACCCTTCGCCCAGCTGGGGGAAATTCTTGGAATTACCTTCTGCCCAGCCAGGGGCCGAATGTAGGCCAGGTGGCGTCGTCGAGGGTTGCCCAGCCTCCCTCCAGCCTGCGGCGAGGTGGAGGTTGATTCCAAGAATCGCCCTCCACGGAGCCGCGGGCCGGAGGGAGGTTGGGCAGCCCTCGATGACGCCGCCTGGCCTGTCTCCAGCCCTCGGCTAGGCAGAGGGAAATTCCGAGAATTTCCCCCAGCTGGGCGGAGGGAAATTCTCGAAATCGCCCTGTTCCCAACTGGGGGTGATTCTTGGAATCACCCCCCGCCCAGCCGGGGGCGATTCTCAGAATCGTCATTTTCCCTGCCGGGGGCTAGAGGCAGGCTGGGCAACATCGTCGAGGGCTACTTAGCTTGCCTCTAGCCCCCGGCTGGGCGAAGGGCAATTTCGAGAATCACCCTCCGCCCAGCCGGGGGCTGGAGGCAAGCTAGGTAGCCCTCGATGGCGTCGCTTAGCTGTCCTCCGACCCCCAGCTGGGCAGAGGGTGATTCTGAGGATCGCCCTCCACCCAGCCGAGGGCCAAATGCCAGCTGGGTGGGGTCGTCAATGGCTGCCTAGCCTATGTCCGGCCCCCTGCTAGGCGGACAACGATTTTGAGAATCTCCCTCGAATGGGTGGAGGGTGATTCTCAGAATCACTCTCCGCCTAGCCGGGGGTGATTCTCGGAATTTCCCTCCCCCTAGGCAAGGGTGATTCTTGGAATCGCCCTCCGCCCATTGGGGGGCGATTCTCAGAATCTCCCTCCGCCCATCCAGGGGCTATTCTTAGAATTGCCCTCCGCCCAGCTAGGGGTCAGATCTAGGCTAGACGATGCCATCGAGGGCTGCCCAACCTGCCTCCGGCCCTCGGGTTGGTGGAGGGCGATTCTTGGAATCGTCCTCCACCCAGCCGGGGGCCGGAGGCAGGCTGGGCAGCCCTCAATGGTGCCACCCAGCCCCCTGATGGGCGGAGGGCGATTCTTAGAATCACCCTCCACCCAGACAGGGGTCGGATGCTAGCCAAGCAGCACCGTTGAGGGCTAACCAACCTACCTCCGACCCGTGGCTAGGTGGAGTAAAATTCTCGAAATCTCCCTCCGCCGAGCCGGGGGCCGGAGGTAGGCAGGGCAGCCCTCAACAGTGCCGCCTGGGCTGAATTTGGCCCCTGGTTGGGCAGAGGCAGGCTGGGCAGCCCTCGACGGTGCCACCCGGCTAACCTCCGGCCCCCGGCTAGGCGGAGGGTGATTCTGAGAATCGCCCTTCGCCCAGTTTAGGGCTAGATGCTATCTGGGTGGCACCATCGAGGGCCTCCCATCCTACTTCTGGCCCCTTGATCCTGAGGCAGGCTAGGAAGCCCTCGACGGTGTCACTCGATCGGCCTCCGGCCCTCGGCTAGGCGGTCTGAGAATCGCCCTCCGCCCAGCCTGGGGCCAGAGGCTGGTCGGGCAGCGCCGTCGAGGGTTGCCTAGCCTGCCTTCAGAGCCGGGGGCTAGAGGTAGGCTGGGCGGCCCTCGACGGCGCCACCTGGCCAGCATCCGGCCCTCAGCTGGGTGGAGGGCGATTCTTGGAATCACCCTCCGCCTAGCCGAGGGCCGAAGGCCAGCCGGGCGACACCGTCTAAGGCTACCCAGCCTGCCTCTACCCAGTCAGGGGATCATAATATTTCTCTACAATGATGAAGTGACAATAGCTTTGATACTCAATTATTTATTTTGTACTTTTTTTTCGCTATCATTAGGAATAAATATTTCTCCATTTGTCTATATGATCCAAGAACTTACTACAATGAAGTGACCAATTGAATGGTTTATTGAATTTCACTTGGGATCTAATGTATATAACATAAAATAATACGTACCTCTCTCTTAGCAAGAATGTATCCATCACCAAAGACATTTTGCCTAAGATTTATCTAGTATATTTTTTATTCCATTTAACTCCCTTTTTCTTTGACTCAATTCTTCATCTTGATAATATATGGAGGTAAAAATATCAATGATGCATGGAATTCATGTGAGCCATATATGATACCAACTCGTAGTTTTTTTTCTTTAATAAAATTCAAAATTTGGGATGCATCATATAATTTTTATTTTCAAATAGTAAATAGGTGATCATGACATTTCCATTGGAATCTAGAAACCAACTACATATATAACTAAAAAAATCATCAGTAGTTGTGACTATCACTAGGAACAACCATGGTGTATGTGAAATTTTTAGGGAAAAATAAATACCAAAGTGTCACACTTTCACATAAGGAAATATATTGGATAAACTCATATTTATTTGGTCTAGGTCATATATTAGTGTAATAGTTTAAGTGTAGTGCATAAGGTAATAAGGGAGGTCATAATGGGAGGTGATGGAAAAAAGTACTTCAAAAATATTTTGATGAGTGGATAAGGATTAGTATTATAGACCAATAATCCAAAAATTAACTAGACAACGATGGAATGATTAATATAAATATTTCTTGAGGTGGGCATATACATGCCTCGGTGTGAAAATAAGCAATAAATATGAATTTAGTACATTATGGATCTATTCCAGAAAATATCAAATTGTGACCATAAAATAAGATGCAAAGTGGATCATTGTTAAATTTCATCCATTGGAATATACAAAGTGGATATAGACCATATCATGCGCTCAAAAAACCATGATTGTAAGAAGTGATAAATTGGTATTCAAGATAATCCTCCTGGATTTTGTAGTATCTTTCTTCCACTGAGCCAACTATTGTGCATCTGACGTTGTTGGATTTGGAATATAGGTTTGTGTGTACTCCAATACTCCATTTCCATCCAACACAACTTCCATTCTATATTTCCATGTAATGAAATTCAAAGGTCCCTCCATTGTATAATCAAGCCTCAATCCATTGAAAGACATTTTTCGTGCATTGAAGAAGTACCTCCACCAAAAACTATGTTGTTCCAAATTTCTTTTAGAGATGATAAGGAAATTTGTTTCTATGTATTTTTTAATATCTCTGATACCATGTAAATAAATCAAAATTTGTAGCTACTAATGAATTTAGACTAAAAACAATAGACACAAATTTAGTCTACTAAATATGTGGAAGGTAAAAAGATATTAGAAACACATGCAATCATTCAATCACAGTGAACACAGTTTTTTTACTAGGTAAACCAACTTGGAAAAAACCATCCTCTATTCATATTATATAATAGATGAGAAAAATGAGTTATTACAATCACAACTTCGATGCTTGAAGTTCAATCCGCACTGTAATATTGATCTCCTCATACGTATGCTCTTGCCAACACTAGGGAAGCTCATATTTCCTTCCATAAATCCCAATATTAATGGCTCACATATTAAAAGAAAACTTTGTACGCTCAAGAGTATAATAGCTAATAAAAAATGGCTAATTAGTTAGTAAAAAAATGACTAAAATTTTCATATAAACGACTATTTTTCGGTCAGTGACCAATAGTAGCTAATTTACAGTATCTTATAACGTGACCGACTTTTATTCATTTTTAGCTTAGTCATTAATTGGTTGTCTCAACTTTATTGTCCAGTAGTATATTTAATCATAAATTTGGTCATTAATTTAGGCATTAATTATCACAATTAATGACCAAATATGCAACTAAATATATTACTAAATGATCCCCGAGAAAAATAATTAAAAACTGAAGAGATATGACCAAAATTTTGGTTGTGTTCTAGGATACTGTAAATTAGCTAATAATAGTCATATATATGCAAATTGTAGTCATCATTTGAAACCAAGTAATGATCAAAGAAATATGACTAAATTTTGGTCGTGTTATAAGATACTGAAAATTAGCTACTAATAGTCATATATATGCAAATTTTAGTAATCGTTTGAAACCAATTATGACCAAAGAAATATGAATAAAATTTGGTCGTGTTATAAGATACTGTAAATTAGCTACTAATAGTCATATATATGAAAATTTTAGTCATTGTTTGAAACCAATTAATGACCAAAGAAATATCACTAAATTTTGATCGTGTTATAAGATACTGTAAATTAACTACTAATTGTCGTATATATGCAAAATTTAGTCGTAATTTGTATTCAAAAATTTATCATTTGTAGCAATCATTTATTATTTTTTGGCAGTTTCATATTCATGATATAAATGACTACTTTAGTAGATTATATTCATTTCATTTACTTTCATTAACAATCATTATAAGAAACTAATTTAGTTGTATATTTATTTTATGTGTGTTCATCATTAATAAACATAAAATACCAATTTAGTAGTTTTAGATTGATTTTATGTGTTTATTATTAATCAACATAAATTAATTAGTATGATTTTTCAACTAAATTTAAAAAAAATTAGCATACAATTATATGTTTATCTAATATGAAAACACAAATTTAAATATGCTAATCATAATACTAAATAATATCGAGTGCAACTATAAATAATTTCAACCACATAAATTATATTATATAAAATATCAAGTATTACAATATGAATTTCCATCTTTATATTGGTTGGAGTACAATTTACACATGAAATATTATTTCATCACTTCAAAATATTATCATTGTGTTGCCAAGACATTGTAGGTGAATTCACCAACTCTGAATACTTGACCATTAATATCGATGTATGTGTCTTATGCAGGTTATTGCCTCTACACGTACCACTAGACCAATTCTCTTCTCTCTCTCTCTCTTTAATTTGCATTTTGTTTCTATAGTGTTATTGTTATCCTCTTTCTTCAATTCCTGCTTCTTACCATCAATACTAAGTTCATTTTATGAAAAAAGAAAGAAGATACAATGTAAAGTATAAGACATGAAAGATGATGAACACTGGAATATAAACTAAATTGGAATACAAAGGATTTATAAGATATATACCTCAACATCAGCAATATTTTCAATGTCATTTCCCCCCATAAAAGAAAGAAAATCGAACAATTTTTCTTCAGTTGGGCAATAATGGCTTCTATGTGGCCATATGACCTGTATAAACAAAGCA
The DNA here is from genome assembly GCA_034641835.2 of Pinus albicaulis. NCBI lineage: Eukaryota > Viridiplantae > Streptophyta > Pinopsida > Pinales > Pinaceae > Pinus > Pinus albicaulis. The sequence goes on along the minus strand of CM076584.1, from coordinate 1,504,506,426 downwards.
AATAAAATGTCACCATAAAAAATAATACCTTTGTAAAATTAGTATTTAAAATTCAAGGAAATGTTAGGCACAATAATTCCAACTAAGTTACATGCTAAATATATCAAGTTGTAGATTACTTATACAATGTGGGAGTGAAAACAAAACTCCTAGAAAATGCCAAAGCTAAGTCTAGAATAAAAATAAATGAAGTAAAAAGTATACAATAATAGGATATCCTCGTATACATGTATATAAATAGATAATGTAGAAGGCTATATGAATAATTCCAGAGCTAGAGGTCGATGATGCCAAGAATTCCCAAGTATGATGAGCATTTCTTTAGATAAGAACTACTATTTGGGTCCATTATCACATATTAATAAGCTAACTAGTCTATATCAAATTATTAATGTTTTGGTAATATTTATGGATCACTGCAATATAAGTGGATAGATTTCAAAGGAAATTTCCTTCCCATTGTGTTCCTCACCTATGGTACAATATATTATTTGCTAGTTGGATCAAATTTCCAACACCGAAAATATCTAGCAATCACCACTAGTAATCCACCAAAAAGGATTATTTTGGAATGTAACTTTCAGATTCCAGTTGCTATATGATTATTGAATGGAAAATCCACATTTAATTTCAGTTACACCAAAAATCCAATTTGAGGGAACACCGGTGGCCATCCTCAATCACTCAAACTCAAAATATCAGTGATCATTATAATGAAAAGATAAAATAAGAGTAGTTTTGATATTTTTTGTAAATTTACATGCAAAGGCCCAATAGTTTTCCCATATTTACAATACTTGTAATTTTGAATATATAACACATTGATTGATATTTTACAGCAAATACCTAATTCAATTCAAACAAGAATTTAATATATTACAACAATACCACCAATGTTTCATCCTCAATTAGTTCAAAATAGTTAGCACAAAAACTTTAAGAAAGAGAAACAAGTATAAATAAAAAATCCATCAATTAATACTCAATAAAAAAAATGAGAAGATTTTCGCTGAAGCTTGATAAAAAACTATAAATATTGACAATCCACTACAACTAGTTGTGTTTTTCAAAGAGAAATACTACCTGGAGAAATCATCTTCCAGATTATTTCCTATATTCATGAAGCCTTTTTCTATCCTCAAAACATAATTCGCATTCAATCTTTTAGGTTTATGAAGCTGCCCAAAGGCCTTGCAAAATGAAGAAGTGATCTTCACTGATTTTCATAAAATGCTTCTGGTACTGAAATAATATATTTTTACCATGTGATAGTGACCAGGAGCTCAAATTTTAGCTCAAAAATAAAATTTCTTGGAATCGCTCGAAATGTAAATGACCACGTAGTGCTCGTCATCCTGATTTAGCCGCATTTTGTTTCACGAAAAATGGTCTCCGTATGCTCCCAGAATGCATTCTGTTCATTTTTCTAAATAGGAAAATTAAAAAAAAAAAAGGATAGACAGGCTCCCATTAAGTATTCCATACTTCTCACGTGGTTGGTGACTGTTAAGGGTCAATTTTGTCAATTTTTGGTCAATATCCTCCATCGAATGGCAACATGCCACTTATCCGTCGATGATTGGTTTGAAAGTGTGGTTATGTGTCAAAGTTTGGTTGGTTTAATTCAAGGCCAATCAGGTGATGACACGTGGCAAGACGGGAGGCCTCCACATGTCCCCCAAGTTGTATGGTGTGGTAAATTCTTTTCGAAGGACCGGGCAGAGGTCAGGGTTTGACACCACGACCTCCCCCACAAAATGCACAATACTTATGACCTCCACTATACAATGGTTCTTACCATGTATTTCCCCTGACATATTTAAATTAAATTAAAGTATACAAGGGGGGTAAGTGGGGGCCAGCCCCCTGTCCACATGAATATGTGCTTGAACCACGGTGGGAGCTCCACTATTAAGCGAAGTTTAAAAACTCTAAACCATGATTTGTTAACACTAATCAAAATTTAATGTGCTAATATGATTATAAATGCAGATTAATATAAGTGTGGGATTAATGCGTTGAGTGCATTTAATTAGCACATTAAAACCACTAAAAATTAAATGCACACTAATTAGCATAGTTCGACTAAAACGGCGGAAGTGCTAATTTGACTGCAGTTATTCCAATTTGGAAAATTTATCAGAGGTTTCGTATGTGAAACTAGAAGAAGTCATAACTTGGGAATTTTCTGATCAAATGAAGCACAAAAAGAGGATATGTAGCCATTTTCAAGCATTCCTGACTCATTGGTACAAGTTTCAGAGGAAGAGGAGCAATTCTCGAAGGGATTTTTAGAGGTTGAAGATTAAAGATGCATAGGGCCACCAGAAGAGGAGGGCACATTTGCTTCACTTAAAGACCAATTGAAGAGCCAGAAGAGGCTACTCAGGGGTTTTTGGATGCTCTAAATCCATTGGTAACCTATGTTTACTAATTTTATCACATCTTCAAGGTCATATTTCAGATTTGAAAATTAAGGTGTATGGATCAATTAGATGTTTGAATCATTTTTGGAAGCTGTTGAGCATGTAGGAGACCTTGTAGGGGTTTTCCCACCTCCAATTTTTTTTTTTTAGCAATTGTGACTAGCATGGTTCAAATATGGTTTGGATTCTTTATTAATGAAGTTGTTTATTGTACTCTTCTATCTGAAATTGAAGGGTTCTTGTGAGGGGTATTGGGGTTGTCCTAGAGCCATTGGAGAAGGTTTGAGAGCCATCAGAGCTCAGGAAATGATTGTATTAAAAAATTTTATCAGTTAATCAAATAGGTCCAAACCATTGAAGCTGGTCCAAGGAGACGTAGCCCAGGAGGGGTGAACTCCTTCATCAATACTGTGTAACGTGCTTGATGTGTATTATATTCTCTACAATTTACTTGTTGTTTATATGTTTTTAAAGTTAATTTACTTCATGAATTTCTCATAAAATAAAAACAAATTTGACACATAAAACCTCTCAGAAACTTTCTATTTGACACAACCCCTATGCACTTTTATTTTATAATGATGAAGAAGCTAGCACAAAAATACTTTTTTGCCCTATTCAGATCAGTTTGGTATCAGAGCTACATGTTTATTTTTAGCTTTCGTTGCTTGTGCAAAGAGGGTTTGACTATTTGCAGGGTGAAAATGCTTACAAGGTTAAAGCTCCAGAGAGGAGAAGCAAAAATTGTTGGTGCAGATTCACAAGTTGGAACAAGGAGAAGGAGGCCAAATTTTCCACAAGCTCTGCCTCAAGTTTCACCTCCAGAGATTCTTGAGGCTTAAATAAGCATGTATCAAGGAGGAGAGGCTACAAGCATGATAAAATATGAAAGCTCCAAAAAGGATTTTTGGGACATGTCAGAAATGGTGAAGGTCCTCCATGAAGAGAGGAAATCACAACTGCAAGGTGAAGGCTCTAGATCTTCAAGAGCAGACAGTTCTCCAACAAAGGAAGAAGGTAAAAAGAATGGTGATAAACCACCATCTTCTCCACAAACTTCATTTTTTTCTACAACTTTGAATTAAAATGTTAATGTACAAAGTCCTTCCAAGATGGAATATGGACATGTTTGTGCTTTTTTTCCACATGATGTGAAGGATGAGGTTCAATCAACACCTCATGTTAAGGAGCTGAAAGAAGATAACATAAAAGTCTAATATGACACCTTCAAAATCAGAAAGGAGTATGAAACCATATTTGTGTCCCAATCAAGAGATGAGACAAATGGTGAGCATGCATATGCCCCTTATTCACGTGCATTTGTTAATGTAAATTTTTTTGCAGCCTTTGAAAGACAAAACATAGGCATTTGGTCCAAGCTCTTGGAAAAGATGGTTTACAACAAAGGCTTAGGTCTTGGTGTGAATCAACAAGGCATCAAGAACCCAATAGAGGTAAAAGAGAGACCTAAGTATGAAGGATTCAGTTATGCTGGACAAGAAGAATGGTCTTCTGATAACAAATATTGTGTATCATGTACCTTTTGTCACAAAAGAGGACATGAGAAGGAAAGGTGTTGGAATTTGCATCTAGAACTAGTACCTTCTTGATTCTCCAAATACCAGATTGACATGAAGGTATCTCCAGAGAGAGATGAAAGAGTTGAAGAAGAAACCGATGCAGGTTATTTTCCTATTTCAATTTCATCATCTAGGAAGCATAAGAAAAAGGACACCAAGAAAAGGTATACTCGTCTTGTTCATTAAAATGATTCTCCTAAAGGAAAAAAGCCTACTGATTTGAGTGACATGTTGAGCAGAATGTCTCCATGCACTTTTTTCATTCATCTAACCATCATGTAGATGAGTGCGAAAAAATAAAAGCCATCATCAAGAATATGTTCATGTCTCTTGAGATTAAGAACGATAAGAGGAAAAATCAATCCAAGAAAAAGGCAGGTGAGCTAAGAAGAGCTCAAAGGAACTTTTGCAACCATTGTAATATTAGCGGGCGTTGGGTTGAGAAGTGTTGGAAATTTCTTCCACAACTTCATCCTGGTAAGGGCAAACAAGTAATGCAAGCAACAGAAGAGGAAGTGACAAAAGAAAAAGTGGTGCAAGATGTGACCATCCATAAAGCAACTTCAAAAGAAGGAAAATTTCAAATACAAGGTTCAGTTACCATGTTGGGTAAGAACTGTTCAGACTATTTATCTAGTTGAAGATTGTAAGTCTTTGTTTGCACTAGTTGCATATCTCCATACTGGGTAATTTGTAAAAGTGATAATTCATGAATAAATCACTTACATGTAACAATGTTTTATTTAGCATGTTTGTGCTAGTTTGGCTTAGTTGTTAGTAAATTGAAATGGAAAATTTGGGTGTCAAGTTTCTCCATGTTGTAAAATGAATTTAAATTTGATTATCTCAGAAAGAATTTTTGAAAACTTGCATATGAGTAGTGGCAAAATATTTTGTATGTAAAAATGTGTTTAGTACTGAATTTCTACAAGTATTCGCCACATGCAGCTTGTATTGGTTTATGTCAAAGTATTTTGGATTTTATCCTCCGTAAGTATTTTTTCAGATGAACACCATTGAATTCTTCTTGGGGAGGATTTTTTTATGCATGGTCATAGCGACATGGACAAGTCAAGAAGAACAACCAACTTGAAACCTTTGGTCAAGTTACATGTCAAGTTGAACATGAAAAAGAGTCATTGATGTAGAATGTGTATTGAAAAAAAATTAGAGAATTGATTCTTACTAGAGATGCTTAAAAAATGGACTTCATAGTTTGAGGGAACTAGAGAAAGAATGTAATATTCTCTAGTTTAAATTTGTATTTCAAGCCTCCCCAAGGTATTTTGGATGAAGAAAAACTTTACTGATGTTGGAAATGATATTCAATGTTTCTAGAAGGTGATTTCTCTTTTGAAGAAACCCAAATAATGTCAATTTTGCAGATTTTCATGAATATAGACACACTTAATAAAATAATAATTATGGGAAATTAATATTGAATTATAGTCACAACCTATATCATGAAGGGGTTCCATTTAGCAGGATTCATTATCACAACTATCTACATTTAGTAAAAATTTGCAAACTCGCTTTCAACAATTGAAAGAAGACCATGGATAAAAACAAGTATAACCCTAAGATTAGAATTAATATGAAACACTTCATCCCACTACATGGTTAGGTGATTTGATTGATTTTGCAGTGTGAAATGAAGACTACTCGCTCAAGGATGCCCAGGGGATAGGTGGTGCAGATGGGGATGGAAAAGTAGAGATCATAGAGCTCGTGAGAAAAATGATGGTCCATGTAGAGGATAAAGAAAATAAATGGAAAAATAAGATATTCGATGATGATTTCAAAGTTTAAGGAGATGGTTTGAATATGTAATATTTCTTCTTAGGAATTTTAGAAATATGGACAGTAAAAACATTGTTTTCAGAAAATTATGCTATAGAATGGAGAAACAGGACTTGGATCCTTTATTTTATGTATAATAACCCTACATATAGAATGGGATCAGAAAAAAATCACTCTAGCTATGTTAAACAGATCTTCCCAGCCCAATATAGCTCAAAAACACCCAAACCCCATGACTTTTACCAAACAGAAATTCTGAAGCATGTGATAGTGTTATTCCACGAGGGTTTCTACAGAAAAATATGAATCATAATAGATCTAGAGATTTCATTAATCATAGAGCCAAGAAAATGGAGGTCTAGCCCCTTTTATACAAAATGGAGACAACTTGGCAAGGGTTTCATGAGTCCATAAGTATAAAATGGTAATTCTACAGAAAAATCATGCAGTCTATTGAAAATATATATAGATATGGGTGAATAATACATCGAATAGATGAAGGCCCTCCTTACTATCCTTCCAGGAGAGGAACAGTCCCTCTCTCCTAGGGAACTAGCACCAAATCAAGGGATTTAACCCTACCACATCATCACCTTAAAATATGATGTAGTTTCTGCAAGAGACTATGCTGTAGAGGTTGGTGACTACTTGAACCAAATTCTGTTGGTGGAAATGTATCCTAGAATCCTCCTCTTGGATCCCTTCAACAAGCTAAACCAAGAAAGAGAATGGAACTCCCGCATGAGAATCCCTTGCACTAAACAATGCAGTAAACCCAACTAAACAGCTGAAGCATGAAAGAAGTCATAAGACCCAAAAATAGACAAGATTAAAAATGCCTCTCAAGGTTTCCATCCATTTCCTTTTATTCTTGGTGAGCCTCCTCACCCTTGACCGCACACATTCATGAGGCTACTTCCTTGCAAATATTCCTCCATCAAAACTGTGTTATCCCCACTGGTTTTCCTCCTCTTTTAGCAACGCTGTTGATTTGGTCAAAATAGACCCAATCCTCATGCCTTGCCTCCTTTCACACCAAAGGTGGCTTCATTTTTCCTACTTACATTGATCCCCTTTCACATTGGGAATGATTTATTCCTACTAAATAGATTTAAGAGTCTCCCTACCCCATTTATTCTTCTAAGCTACAAAATAGAGAAACATATAATATTCCAACTAGCAGCAACTCATTGGAAATATTACAGTCCTCCCCTCGTAAAATTTTCTTGTCCTCAAGCAACAACAAAGAAGGATGATGCAAGATCTTCTCTCCTTTCCAAGTGGCATCCTCATCAGGAAGATTCTTCCATCGAATTAGATATTCTTTGATCACCTGGTTCCTTAGCTGCCTCCCCCATGTATCCAAGATTCCCTCTGGTTGCAAAACTAGATGGCCTTCATCATCAATAGGTGGGAGGTCCAGATTGGCAACTAAATTTTTCCCAATGGCCTCCTTGAGGCATGAAACATGGAAGATATTATGGATCTTGCTCCCGTTAGGAAGCTCCAACTCATATGCTACTTCCCCAACACAACGGATCACCCTGTATGGTCCATAGAAATGTGGTTTAAGCTTCTCAGCCCCTTCTCTTTGAGTGTAGATTGTCTATAAGGCTGAAGATGGAGATAGACCAAATCATTCACCTCAAAGTGCCTCTCTATCCAACCATGATCAACATTTAAAACTTAACGGTTAAGTACTGAAGTGATTTAATCAGTCACGTCACTAGGCCAAAGTATTTAATGATGATTTTGAATTTCTCACGAAACATCTCCATGGTATTTTCTTCCGTGATAGCTTTCAACTCATTAATTCATATGAATCACCTTCACTGCATTATACTCGTTTCATAACCACTCCATATCATTTCTTTCCATAGCCAATTCTTAGCCATTCTGGTCTGTAAAACAGAGGAAGCATCTGTGGGGAAAAAACAACTCTTTAACAGCCATTTTCGCAGCGGATAGAAGAGCAGTAAATTGAAGGTTGAAAAGAGAAGTTATGGGTCTCGTAGTAAGATCCGAACCGGTTGGAACCAAGTACTTGGAGGGTTATCCACAAATCAGAGAAATGCTACAACAGGTTGGGTGGTTGCAATTTTTGGAAAAATTCAATGGTTTTCACAAAGAGGTGACTAAAACATTTGCATGGTCCTTCAATGGAGCGGAGGTCGAAATAGGAGATGTTAAATTCACCATTACAGAGGCTTTCATTGCATAAGCAACGAAATTACCCAGGCAAGGAGAAAGGTGGTTCAAAAATAGGGAATTTCATAACGAGGCATGGAGGCAAATACTCAAAACACCAAGTATGGATGTTTCCATTTTTAATAAAGGTATTCCTAGCTCGGCACTGAAGAATAAATGGAGGAACATGTTGCTCATTCTGCAAAAATTTATAACTTGTGAAGGAAGATTTGGTACCCTCTATGTTTATCATATTCGATTAATGATGCATTTCTTAGAAGAAGAAATCAATTTTCTCTTTTTCTTACTTCATATCTTAAAGAGAATGGCCTCAAATGTTCAAAAGAGAGTTCAATTTCTGGAAACAACCTTGTATCACCATGGTTTAGTCAAAATCTTAATTGAACATCATTTGGGAAAAATGGGAGATAATTGGGATGAGTTTCTAGTGAGGAATCACTTTGAAGAACCCAAGGAATCTCCACCTGAAGGCAAACCTACAAGAAGAAGCAGGAGAAAGGAAATTTCCAAAGTTGTTGAAACTAAAACTGGTAAATCAATACAAGAGGACAATGAAGAGATGATTTCTGAGAAATTGGCTCAAATTAAGAAGCAGCTTAAGAAGGAGAGGATAATAAGAAAATATGCCAAAGACAGAGGAGAAGGGCCATCTCAACCGAGACGGAGCCACAGGCTTAGAATTATACTAAAGAAAACAGCGGTTGGACAAACTGGAATCATAAACATTGAGGATGAAGAAACACCTACTGCTAGATCACCTGAGTATCAGTATGAGGAGGATTTTGATGAAGGAGCTCCTGAAATAGACCCAGCACAACAAGAAATTTACAATTATGTTGAGACACTAGAGAAGAGAGCTTCAAAAAGTAGAGACAGAACTCCTAGTCCACCAAAATTTGCAATTGATATGATAAGAAGAGATAAATATGAGTTAGAAGTACTCAATAGGCATATCAAGAATGAAATTTTAAGGGAGCAGGTTAAGCTGAAAGGTGATATGAATACAACTCTGTCTCTACAAATGAAAAAGTTGTACAAGACTAGTGAAATATTGAAGAAGAAAAACAAAAAGTGAAGCAGGGCACTTACAAATTTGAGATTCAAGTTAGTCATAAGGAAGCCCAGAAGGCCATTGACTATCAGGCAAAGCAGAAGAAGAGGGTTAGATGTCCTAGCAGAGGTCTCAGAGTACATGGATTAGTTGCATGGGGACATGCAAAAGCCTTGCAGTGGGGGTATGTTGAGCCCCAAAGATGTCCTTCTTTTCCACCACATTTCACTTCATTTCCTTTGTCCCTCATCAATTACAGGCTTAAATGATCAATAGGATTGATTAGGATTACTTTAAGAATGCATATAATGACTAACTTGCTATGTTTTCATGATTTCGTTGTTGTAGTAATTTTTGACTAGACTCGGCTACAAAACGCAGTCATTCTATAGCCAGTTGCCTATTCCGCAGCTATCTTCATGTTCACGCAGGTTCCAGGTGTCACCTCAAGGAAAAACGCATATGGTCATATTCCACATCACTCCCCCATCATTTCTTGCTCTCCACGAAGTCTGAACATAATTCTACAGGTGGTTATGCACGTGGGAAACCAAAACTAGGAGATAGACTTATAATAGGACAAGGATTGTACAGATGTCCTTAATCATAGTACGAGACCATCACCAGAGTTCTAGTTTGATTTTGATTTGGAAAGACACTTATCCTTATGTTACCTCAAAGACAGTTATGTAATTTTGTTATAAGTATGGCTCGGGAGACCGAGAGACAGCTAGCTAGATTTTTTTTTTGTTGCTAGATCTCAGAAGACTGTAATACTCTGTTTTTGAAGAATTTCTCCTTTAATGAAAGAAGCATCACTTTATTGCACAAGCTGAGTCAATCTTGAGTAGATTTGCGTGCTAATCCGGTGGTAGAGGGCCCCTGCTACCTGAGAAGCTTTTTTCATATGGCTTAGATAAGTAACTTAGCCTTGTTTCATTCCTAGTTTAATCAAATTTCTGAACTCTATGTTTTATATTCACTTGCATTAGATGCTACAGTTTAGTCTTGTTCTTACGAATTATTCCAAAATATCACTAATATTGAATGAGGAATAACTGTAGTATTTTAGGATTTATTTGCATTTCTTTGAACTTTATGTTTCTGTGCTCAATTACATCAGTTGTTACAGCTAGTCTTGTTCTTATTTAATCTCTTCCAAAATATCACTAACTTTGGATAGGACATAGCTGTGGTGTTTCAGAGCTTCCTGTGTTTTGTTGAACTTTATGTTTTACACTCATTTGCATTGAATGATACAGCCAGACTCATTTTTACAAACTATTCCAAAATATCACTCATCCTGAACGAGATAGCGCTGTAGTATTTCATAGAATTAGTTGCATTTTAGTTCAATTGAAATACTCCGGAGGTAGATGTCACTCTAGTTCAACTCTGTCACTATATTTCAAGTTTGATAATGGCACTCTAGTTCAACTCTGTTCATTGTATTTCAAGTTAGATTAGTGGCATTCTAGTTCAGTTCCAGTTCATTGTATTTCAAGTTAGGTTAATGGCATTCTATTTTAGTTGTGGTCATTGTGTTTCAAGTTTGATCAATTTCGTTCTAGTTCAGTGTTATCCATTGTTCTTTAAGTTGTATTAGCTATCAAAATTAGACTTCATGGCCTTCATTGTTTACAAACTACTCTTGTTCTGGCTTTCTACTAATGCATCATCATATGGACAGGAATTAGTGATATCAGTTTAAGGCCTTGATTGTTCTGCAATCTTTTGCAATTTCACAAATAATCCTTTTTCCCAAAAACTATTCTAGAAAATATCTGACTTTCGAATGAGGCTTAGTAGTGACAAGTTGAGTTGCAGAATGGATTAATCTTAGCATTACAAGTTAATTCAAAGTAGAAATCTTATTGTGCTACAAATAATCTTTTCCAATTGTGTTCCAATAAACTTCTAGCCATGGATGAGATTCTTTGTAATATTGTAAGATGATTGTTTACTTAGGAGAACCTCATTTGCACTAAACTTGTCCTTTTCTCAAGCTATTCCAACATATTTCTAATGAATGAATTGGATGAGTTCATGTTATGAGTTATTGAGTTCATGTTGTGATTTATTTCCTTGCTATTAGTCATTATCAAGCTTTGCATTTTCTGTTCTTCAGTGCCATACACAGTTTAGAATAGGTTTTGCTCTGTTTTAGTGTAACCATCCACTTCTCTTTACCAACACTTGGTTCTTTTCCTTTTTAACATAAAACCATAAAACCAAAACATCAAAAAAAAAAAAACACTAAACACAACGTAGTGAGAAACAGATACCTAGGCACATATAGTGCACCTCACTTCAGCAGTTTACTAGCCCTGGTTGACAATTTATGACATCAATTTAGGAACACTAAGTTGAGCACTACACAACATAGCAGAATAGAAAGCAAAGACAGAGAAGTAAACAGAGACAAGAGAAATGAAATTAAATACACATAAAAAATGGAGAATAAAACATAGAGAGATTTATTAGATGAGGTATGGACTTGCTTGCCTTGACATGCTCAGGCAGAGGCAGGAATACAGATTTATAGTTGCAAAAGAGGGATAATTCTGCATGTGAAAAATAGATTCAATCACGATGGCTAGGAAGCGTGTTAGGTTCGGCGTCGTCGGTGATGGCGTTGGTTGTCTAGGTTAGGTTCGGCGCCGATATACGACTTCACATTTAACACGAAGTACATCTAGAAAAATTTAGAGCTGATTAAATTTCTAATTGTTCACCAAAATCATCAGTCTCTTAATGGATCCATCGAACCTTCCATCAATTTACATGTCTTGATGTAGCTTCCATTCAACATACAACTTCCATTTCAAATATTTCAAATATCAACTTATGCGTGTTTGTGGTTTCCAAAATGGCTGCTCGCATTCCATGAATTGGATAAGGTATATGAATTTTTAACTAACTCTAATGTTTAAAACTCTTTTCACAATTAAATTTAAGCCATATAAAGTACACCCAAATAAATTTTCGTCGAAACAGGCATATTAGTCATTTAAGCTTTACTTACGTTGATTATGGAGCAATTGGATGCAAAAGTGTGAACTTGTTTGATTGCTTTTATCGAGTAATCATCCATGATCACTCACTTTAAAACACACACTAATATTGTAACTCTTCTTTTCATTGGTCATTTTATTCATTGGAAGTTGAGATAAATCCTCCAACAAAGCCTAAAACCCTTTGTTCCTGATTTAAATCCCCAATATTTATAAAATATGCAAAATGGTGTTATTGAAATATGATAGAGTCTGCAAAATATTGTCTAAAAAGAAAATAAAGAAAAGCATAAATTAAATACCTTTGTTACCTAAGATTGATAAGCATCAATTCAATACTTTATTTGAAGTGTGGAGAAAGTTCAGTGTACAAAATGTGGAGATCCTCCACACTCATCACATTCATTGTGCGAAGTGTAGATATCCTCCACACTCAACACAATAAACTTCCTATACCCTCCATACTCAACACGATGAACTTCACTCCAAATAGAGTGTTCAAAATTTCCATTTTTAAATCATATCATTATTAATAATGTATCACTTTCCAGGTTGGAATTATTCTTTATTATAAAAACAAACAATTCAAAATAGATGATATATAAAGTAATTGCCAAAAATATCCTTGCTCCCACTCTTTCACTATATATCATCGCTATTTTGACATGTCTAATTTATTAGTCATGTCTTTTATTCTTTATTCTCACAACACAAAATGAAATTTTGATTTTTTTTCGTAATTACATAATCAATATTAAACCTATAAATATAATTTATTTATTTTTTAATTTTATTACTAATTTTGACCATTAAATAAATTTATTTTTATAATAAAAAACTTATAATTATGTAAAGAATGAGTTAGATTTCTTTGTGATGACTAAAAGTCCTTCAAAAAAGTATGTGAAGACTTGTAAATCTTTTTCAAAAGAAAAAAACACAGTGTTTTCATTAAAAATAAAGGTGTTTTCATTTACATAGTTCATTTCTAGATGACCATTCAGCACAATCGAAAAACCATGTTTCAATTAGCTCAACGACATAGCCATAAGAAGCAACAATCAATGAAAGGGTCATCACTTTCCACATAGAGAGTCTAACTTAGAATACAAAATCAATATCAAAGATAATAGTTAAATAAAAAAATACCAAGTAACAAGCCAAATATGAAGAGAACAAAAATAAAACAGAACCTCCTTCGCAAAGCTGCCAAAAGAGTGGATCCAGTGGTAGAACAAATTTCTTACACCTCAAAAAAACCTTCGCCACGAACAAAGTTGTGGACCACATGTTCATAAAATATTAGCCTAGGAAAGATGGAGAGGCCATGCTTGGAAAGAGCATCTGCAGTCTCAGTTTGCTCTCTAAAAGCCTGCTGGAAGGAGATGTCAACAAAAGAGGGGAGAAGCGACCCAGTGGTCTCCATTTAGTTAACCAAGGAGGGAACCTTGAGAGGACTAGCCCCCTAAATCCATTGCATGATTGTTAATGCATCTCCAACAACAAAAATATTGTTGATATCTAGCTAGAAGACACATTGAAGTACCCCCCAAAGGGTAGCCAATTATGCCCTGCAATTGGAGCTGACTCCTCCATACCAGAAAAAATATATGCTTCTCAAGGCTTGATCTGGATATGATCCATGCATCCACAATGACCCCTAGAAGTGGCCCAATAAAAAAATATTATTGGGAACTTGTCCTCCAAGTCTAGATAGGAAATTGATCGAGAATTAGTATTGGGAGACCAAGGACTAATCTACAGGAAATATGAAACGACCCAAAGATAAGAAGATTTAGTGTCTGGTCACCTACCCTCAAACATGAAATCATTTTGAATACCCCAAATCCCCCAAATGATGTAAAAAGGAAAAGTTCTATAATAACTCTGACAAGTTAACCGAGAGCTTAGGAATGAAAGGGTACAGGAGCCATTCGTCGGAACAATAATATTCAAGGACCTAAAAAATTCCTCCCAAATGGACACTGCGAAGGGGTAGAGAAGAAAGAGATGAGACAAATATTTAGAGGCCAGCCTAGAAAGTGACCATCTTCCATGCCCATGAAAGCCACTTTTCATCAATTTATCCCAAGTTAGTATATGGTTATGTATGGTCAACCAAGTGAAGAATTCAAGCTTGAGAGGAACCTCCCATTTCCACATTTGTGTAGTCGAGTTAATGGCCAGATTAATATGTTCATGGAGATATAAGACTAAGTTTCATTGGCAAAAATGCATCCTTTTGCCACATGTCCATCTCATACAAGTTTCCCCTTTTTTTGGGACAGGTAGATACCAGCTTCACTCAATTCACAATGACAAGGTTCCCATTCAGTGAGGAAATCCCCCAGCAAGAAAATCTCCCATGCATGGGGCCAAGAAGTTGAAGAAAACAAAGAATATTGTGTGCCAAAAATACTATCTAGTTAATTTTAGTTGAGGTTGTTGAGACTTTGAATTAATGGAATAGGGAGAATATGGTTTCCAACGAAAACTCTCATCGTATCCACACCAATGAGAAACATAGTCTCATCGCCCACCTGCTAGAGAAGATTGGAACAAAACCAGGGATGTGTAGCCATTAAGCTATGCTAAATGTAAAATGGCCTTGTATGAGAAGGAACCCCTACAACAACCCAATATTCCAAATTGTTTGTTCGGATATATTTAGAAAAATTAATTTCTTTCCATTGTCCCTTAACGTTGAAGAACTACTAAAGATTTGAGGCTAAGAGAGCTAAGTTGAATCTTCTGGCGTCTTGAATTCCCCACCCACTCATACAAAAAGTCCTGGAGATCAACCCACGTCTGATGAGATGACATATTTTGTTGTTCCAAGCCCCAAACCAGAGGAATTTCATCTACAACATTCACCAACGTGACCCTCCCTCCAAGAGATTTAAATCCTATATATTTAAAGCCATCAGTCAATAGGCAAATTTAGATCCCAAACGTGTCAGCGATTTGAATGATGGCCTCTAAAGCCCCAACATCAGAAATAATCTATGATTTGTATTTGTTAATTATGAGGCCAAAAGCTCTGCCAAACTACGAGAAAACATGGAAATAAGTTTCTCATTCTGCTCTTCTTTCTTCCCATGAATATAAGACATCGTCCACAAACATGAGGTGTGTTGGGGAGTTATTCCTTGTAACTTTGCAGCCCATAATTACCCCAATATCCTTTTTAGCTTTTATTCTTCTACTAAGAGCATTGATCACCAGGATAAAAAGAATTGAGAGATAGGGTGTGATTAATACTTAAGCCTTAAGATACAAAAATGACCTAAAACTTCAAAGTATACATGATATTAAGATTGATTTTCAACACTACTTTCACCTCTTCATAATTTTAAAAACTTTATGTATCCCTTAAATATGTGAAAATTGTAATCTCATCTTATATTATAAATGCTTAAAAACATTAATATTAAATTAATTTATTAATTGGTTGTAGCATTTTATAAGTTGGCTAAAAGTTATAGTGCCTAGAGTGCAATTCAGTTGGTAAGCGTAGTGAAAATGAAATTTCATGTATCAAGAGATTTGAATTTCAAATCCCTCGACTTATTGACTTACCCATGTATGTGGAAGGGGTATACACAGGTACTTAGAACTTATGATAGTACTAGTAGAAATCCTCCCCATGCCATGCAAATACAAAACCGACACAACATTTTTTTTTTAATTTTTGCTTCACATACACCGATGACTAGTGACAACTACATCCACATAAACTATTCAAACAGATCCACCCACATAAACTGTTCAAACAGATCCACCCGAAGGGATCACTTCTTACTGGCTAATTAGCATATCCTAACCTCAACAACATTGAGGTCAATTGGCTAATTAGCATATCCTAACCTCAACAACATTGAGGAGAATTGACCTCGTGACCTTCCATTACCAAGGAGCTTTAAAGATGAGATATCGACCAATTGAGTTAACCCTTGTGACTAAAACGCGTTGAGGAGAATTGACCCCATGACCTTCCATTAGCAAAGCGCTTTAAAGATGAGATATCGATCAATTGCGTCAACTCTTATGACTAAAATTGTCATAATAATCCAATCCCCAGTTTATATATATATAAAGATTAATAAAATATTATTTTTCCATTTTAAAATTATTATATTAAAAAATAATAATAAAAAATCCATTAAAGAAAAAAGTATACAAATAAATTTTATAGTAAATTTCAATTTATATTTTTAACGTCATAATAAGAACAACACTAACAAAAATTTATTTTTATTATAATTTGAACATTGAAAAAAAATGTCTAAGAAAAATAAATATGTGTTTACATATGTACATAACAATATTTAAAAAGAAAAACTAACTTAAATTCATTTTGATTCTAAAGTTATAAGTATAGAGAGAAATCCAAATTTTTAAAGTATAATAATTTTATTATTTATATCATTAAATATGGAATTAATAAATAACATACAAATAAATGATAAAAAATTAAATATCAAGAAATCATATATCTTGTAGGCTTCACAGATATAGATTTAAAACAGATCTAGTTTTATATCATAAACAAATGAATGACATCCCCTTCCACTTTATGTTGTATACTTCTCAATACTAGAACATTGAATATAAAAAGTTCTTTAATACCATAACATTATATTTCTCATTTGGGTTTATATCTCTAATTTTAATTGAAAATATAAATATAAAGTTATATATATATATATATATATATATATATATATATATATATATGTCATTAGAATTTTTTTGTATTAATTAGAATAATATTATATTTGTTAATTAAAATATTTTTGGTGGTTGAGAAAAAAGATTATTATTATCTCCACATAAATTTAATTTTTTTAGATAATAAATTTAGTTTACAATTAATATATTATTATAATAACTATAATCATTTTTATTAATTATCATATAATAATTATCTCTTTAATTAAAAAAAAAATGTAAATCTTGTCCTGATGATGAACCACACTGGCTGGTTCGAAACGCGTCGATCAAAATTATTCTGATGTGATTTTTACCGAAATATTTTCTCTCAAAAAAATAATGTATTTAAAATATATATGATACTCAAATCTCATTAGTACAACTTGTTGAGAATAAGTCAAACTTCATAGTTATTCATAGAGGTTGTTGAGTCTGTTTTTAGTGTTGATGTGGCCTAGCCAGATTTCAAGTAATTTTGACAACTTAAATACAATAATTATTTCTTAAAATTAACACCAATAAAGGGAAAATAAAATTATTTCTAAAACTCTCTATGTTCCTTCCACCCGTAAAGGGAAAATAAAATTATAAAAAACCATTAAAGAGTGTTCCACAAATTTCAAACCTTTCCTTCCCTCAGGTATAAAGGTTGTGAATTAAGGTTGAAGATATATGCCAATCACCAAATACCACCTCTCTATGGCTAAGGTGCAACGCTCCAATTTTCCAATACGATATTTTGTTGTCATCCATGGTACCTCTTGTATGTTGACAGTTTGTACATTGTTCCAATCAGCTATTGTGGAGACCATATCCATATTCAATAGTAAACTAGATTATGAGTGGACTATTAACTGCAATATCGTTTCATAATTTGAGGGAGACAACTCCATTTGGATTATGGAAGATTTATTCGTTGTTATGTGCATTAAAAAACGTACAGGAATTACAGTTGAGAATAATATTCCACGTACATGAGGGGAAAGATCAACTAGTTCTTTGTTAGAAATTATGCACAGCAGAAACAATAAAGAATTTACCCAGAGAAATAAACATAAAAGGTCAGCAAAAAATCATTAACATAAACACAAATGTTTAACCGGGAAAAACCCCAAACTCCGGGGAAAACCCATCCTAATGAAATTTCATTAGCATTGGCCAAAACCCTGGCCAATCCGGCCAAGTGAGCCTTCACCGCTCACCTCCAGGCCTACCTTACAATGAAGTCTTCCCAGCCTTTTATAGACTCCATTACATGCAATACCATAGGCTGAAAACTATGGGTGCACAAAACCATGTGCCCCAAAACCACCACTGTTTACCCTAGTTCACATTGACTCTACCTCGAGTCATGTTTACCTAACAATTCCCCCCTTAAACTTGACTTGGGGCTTCTTGACTAAATCCAGCCAAACCTGCTAAGTGAGACAACCCCGCTCACTCTAGCTCTTCCCCCCTCAAATTTTTACCCAGGGTAATTGTTAACTTGACATCCCCCCTATCACCTAGGTCTAACCCAGACTTTGCCAGTGATTTACCCAAGGGTACGCATGCCATATCAGGTCTTACAGCAGTATGCCCATTTACATGTAAAAGTTAACTCCAGTATAATAATTTTTTTTTGTTTCATTGTTGTTGTTCTTTGTATGACCATTCTCTACATTCATACATGATCTAAAACTCATGGTCTTCGAGACTTTAAGGCTCACATGGGCAGTGCTTGCGCTTCCTCATTTTTGATGCATGAAATGATAAATACATCCACCAATCGATTTCGTTTCCACATTACAAGATTCACAGTGAATCATGAGATAGAGATTCAAAAGAACTTAGCGTAATTTGATTCAAAAGAACTTAAACAGCTTCTCCAAACTGGCCTAGTAAACTTAACTGGCCAAGCATTGGTATATTCCCTGTGCCGCTGCACATTTCTGCGCCTCTTGCAGTACCGTTAATGATGGGTGGCAGGATATAATCCGATCACAGCCTTTAAGTTCAGTTCACTGGTGGCAAGCCACTTCACTGCCAGTATGTTTCTCACCAATTGCAGTCAGCCACTTCACGTGTCAGCCTCTGTCATGCTGCCACACCCCAATGCAGGAATTTCCTCCTTTTTCTGCGACTCTTTTAATGCTATGATCTTTCCGCCCTTAAAACATTCAAGGTATTAAAAATAAAAGATTTGACCATGCCATTGGTCTTGGAAAAATTACGAACCTCATTAACGCATCAGCTGCCGCGACGTCGGGCTGCTCACCCACGCCTCATGCTCGTTACTCTTTGCGATATTTCCATCTATCTCAGTCAACAGCTGATTGATTGTCTCCATTTTGTGCGGATTGTACCACAACGATCCCGCGTAGCCTCCAGTTGCAATCGTCGTCCTGTACAGGAACACGGGCCGCTTCCTTTTTTTTTTCCGGTCATCAATGGACTTCATCACTAAACCCCAGAACTCGGCCGCCTCATAATTTTCAATGAAGCGTTGGACAGTCCTCCGCCTTAAATCCCTCAGGTTCGTGTTCAACCTCATTGCCTTCTGCGACGTTGTGAACAGGCAATTCCCGTCGGCCTCCACATCTCCGCCATGAAACAGGAAGAATAGAGCAGAGACCGGCTCCGACGGATGCGTCTGGCAAGGGACAATCTCTGCCGCTCTTCCAGTCCGCTCACGAACCCCATTCCATCTTTTCTTCCTCCGGTACACAGTAATTTGTCACCGTCCTTACCATTCCCCATCCCGCACAATGGAGGACCCATTCTGTGACCTGTGAACATTGTCATGCCTTGAAAACATCATCAATACATCCCTCTGAACATGAGCTTTATTTGCCCTTGAGACATCTCCTTGCAAAAGTCATGAAAAACATCCCTTTTGGCATTGGCGCGGGCAGGCAGTTCAGTACTCGCGCCAATTGGGAAATTAATGCAAAGAGGTCGCGCCACCTGGCACTCTGTAATAGAGCCGTAGTCGCGCCACCCATTTTGGGAGTTGTTTTTTAAATATGGATGGCGGAAGTTGAGTTCCAACAAACTCACAACCATTGCCTATCTAGAGTTGGGAGGTTTGGCTGCGGGAGTTCTATGGAGAGAAGTGGTTTTGCCACCTCTCATAGAACCTTCCTTATTGATAGGGCCAATCCCATAATAATAGGGATCCCAACTCCTCCTTCCCCATCTATAAAATCTTGCTCAAATCCATGGCAAGCTAGTCTTGAAGTGCCTAAGCTCTGAATCTCCATATTCCCAAGAGCCTTTGTGTTGTAAAGAATCCTCTCTTTCCCTTAAGGCTGACTCAAGTAAGGAGACCATTTTCACGAGACTCTGGAGAGGTTTTCCCTTTCCTTGGCGAGCTTTGCGAGACGTGGACGACTGGAGACCCGTCCGAAGGAGACCGCGACGTCAGAACTTGGTTGTAATCTCTCTTCGCCGGTTATTTAATAGATGATTATGATTATGGTTCCACTCTGTTTTCCATCATGTTAATGTGAGTAACGTCCTTCAATTGAGTAAGCGTAGTTACGTATGCTGGTTTCTGGTGCTTGTACCCGTCTGCTTTTCCGTGTGTGTTCATCCCGCGAGATCGTGGGAGGGGATTGTGATTCGCCATGCGAGGAGGAACGGGGACGCTTCTTCTTCAGACCCTAGCGTTGGAATCCAGGTAGGCTTTTATTCCAAGTCTTTCATTCGTAACTAGGGACCTGCGTCATAGCATTGTTTGATTGTTGCTAGACCCCTGCTGGGCTAGTAGGGATCGCCTCTGTCTGCAGAGGGGATTTACCTCCTCAACCAATTGTACCGCTCCGATACCAATTGTTAGAGATCATGCACAGCAAAACAATTAAATACGCAGCAAAACAAATCATGCACAACAAGACACAGTGATTTTACCGTGGTTCACCCAAACCTCCTGGGCTACGTCCACACAACAGGGCATTGGCAATCTTTATTATTCAAACAGGAGATTACATAATTCACACACCCACACACACTCTCCAAAACAAACGTATGGATACCTGTTATATAGCAGGAGAATCTAACAGCCTCATAAATCCTCTCAACTCAAATTTAGGATGCATTAACTCCCTCCCAACAAACTGGAGCTAATCTAGGAACTAATTCCTAATTTTTGTCACCTAATGAGATTTTGCCTATTTTATCCAAAACAAAAAATATCAACAATCTCCACCTTGACAACAATTAGCCTGATGCCCTGTTCCTTATTATTTTATCTTTTCTGCAAGCCAAGAGAAGCCAAACACCAACGCAGCTTCTCCAACAACACTGGTTTCGTGAACATGTCTGCACAGTTTTCCTTTGTATGCACCTTTTCAAGAGAGACTCCCCTTTCAGTAACAACCTGTCTTACAAAATGGTACTTAATTGGAATATGCTTTGATTTACTATGATAGGTCGGATTCTATCCCAATAAGCTGATCCGATCTGCAGAGCTCGTCTTCGCCGCAGAGGCCGCAGATCCACAACCCACAGAACCGCTCCCGCACGCGGGCTATGTAAGCCGGCGTGCATTCCTCTACAAATATGGCGGTCTCTGTTTCAGACATTGCCAACACTCTCGGTGTCTACCTTTAAGCGGTCCACGGTACTCGAACCCTCGAACTTGACACTGCCCAGATATCGAAAAGGAACCGATATCGTGTACCCTGCTCGTCTCCACCTCTTTTGCACAGTTTCATGGTTCCCCCATGTTTGACTGTCTGTCAGCGGTAGTTCCACACCATATTTGCCTTCTTCACATGCAGATCTAGATCTTCAAACATCAGATCTGACATATCCATAAGCAGATCGAACCAAATTTTATGCAGACCGATCCTCCTCTTACATAGATCTATGCACGATCATGTTCCCACGCAGATCTATTCAGATCTAATGCCTCCTTTACTCGCAGATCTAGATCTTCAACATCAGATCTGTCAGATCTAAACAAATTTCGCTCAGAACAAATGATCACTGCGCACCAGCACCAGCAATCAACACGCACCAGCATATATCACTGCATGTTCTGGCAATCAACACTTAACGTTCTGGTAAGCGCAGGTCCTCCACCGCCACGCAGGTTTCAACGCAGCAATTTCAAACCTTGCTGTCTGGCGTATGCACCAATTTAATAACTTAAATTAACACGCACGTTCCAGCAACACCAGCGTAATTCAGCGCACCAGCAATTCAACACACTCCAACATAGCTCCGATACCAATTGTTAGAAATTATGCACAGCAGAAACAATAAAGAATTTACCCAGAGAAATAAACATAAAAGGTCAGCAACAAATCATTAACATAAACACAAATGTTTGTCCTGTGAAAACCTAAATTCCGGGGAAACCCATCCTAATGAAATTTCATTAGCATAATAAAACTCCCTAGCTAATCCTAGCCAAGTGGAGCTTTCACTCACACCTGTGCCTACTTGCTAATGAAGTTTCTCCCAAATTTCTTTTATAGGTTCCATTACAGGCCAATAGTCGAAACTATAGGGTAAAACCATGTGCCCCAAAACCACCACTGTTTACCCTAGTTCACATTGACTCTACCTCGAGTCATGTTTACCTAACATTCTTGAAATCTCTATTTACATGTCTCTCCCCCTTCAAGGATCAAAACTTTGATCAAGGGATAAGTGACAATGTAACAACCCTATGTTAGTTACATATTTTGTTTTGACTGTACAGTGTAAAGGGACAAGGATAGAATTTTTCTAACAGTTGTTGCAGGTCATATTTATGCCTCCACTGCAAAAGGAATCAATCTCTCATTCTCAATTTATTATAATAATGGCTTGATGGTATGGCCTATCTGTTTCTATAATGGCTTAGTAAGTTCTAACTCCAAAATAGGAAGGGGATAACATGAATAAAGATTGCATCAATTAGTAGATTGAGAGTCGCTTTCAGAGAGCAGGATATTTTTGGTTTTCAGTTTAGAGAATGAGATTTTAATTATCATATAGAAGTTATTTAGTTCAATTTTTTTTTCTCATATTTATAAGACTAGCATGAGTTTAAAGGAATCAAAGTTCTTTAACTGTAATTTTTTTTAAAGTGCAAAATACAATGTGTTATTTTTCATTGTTTAAATTATATTTTTAAATGCTAAATAGAATATGCATTAGATCAAACAAATTTTTTGACCATAAAAATTATTGTTTTTCATGGTATACACAATTTTTTTAAATAATATATAATATATACTTAATTTACATTACATCACATGCAGAGACACTTTATCATACAAATTAAAATGGTTTATTATTATTAGTATATTTAAGTATATATCAATATTAATTCTTATTAAAATATTTTATTGATAACCCATATTCAATATATTTTTATACAATTTTTTACAACATTAAAATATTTTATTTTAACAATAATTTTTTTTATAGAGATATATATGAAGTTGATATAGACATAAATTAGTTAACATAGATCTTCAAATAGTTTATTTAAATCTCTTGTTGAAATATTGTTGAAAAGTATAAGATTTAAACATCTTACTCATACATTTTTCCACTCATACATTTTTTCACTTCTATTAGTTTTTTTAATTATAGCCGACATTACTTTTCTATTTAGAACATTATTTTTATTTTATTTTAAACAGACACAAAAAAAACCAAAAGTCATACACATCCCTTCATATTGGCCTGAAAAATTACCCTCTAGGCTCAAAGATATTTCTGGCTGAGCCTATGTCAATTACACAATTAAGAATATCTCATAAATAACAAAATCAAATAGTTTTATTTTCTGAACCTACAACTAACAAGTTTTTTATTGATAAAAGAAATGCTTACATAGTTTTGATATGTTTAAAAGTCAAAACAAAGAGCTGTAATAACATAGTTCTGCATTTTACAAACATCTTTTACATTGCATCAGATACCAACTACATGAAAAAGATGATCCCAAAAACTCTTATACATTAAAAAGAGTGTCACAAAAACTCCTATAGAAAAAGTGCCACATGAGGTATTTAAAAAGACACTAAATATAAAAATAACAAGTATATTTTAATGAAAATTCAATATATCTAAATATATCCCATGCTTTATAAAGAGTCAAAAGTAAAAATTGAGAAGTATTTCACTAATTTGGTTGATGATGATGACCATGTTTCGATAGTGCTTCTAGATCTTGTTCTTGTAAATATGAGAAAATGTAATAAATTGAAGAAGTCTTTAACTCACTTATCTGGCACATCTAGTTGCAAAGTAATGAAAGTAATGTGTCAAGATAGAACTATCTAGCACAAAATAATAAACCCCAAAGAGCAATAACTTTTTCCCATATGTTTGTACCTATGTTGCAGTTCCAACTGATTTGAATATTAAGATGTTCATAAAAGACAATCTGAGCTCCACAACTACATTCCTATAATTTCACACCTCCATCAAAGAAGCCTGCAGAAAGTTTGTCCATGCAATTCATGAATTTAAACTTTCCGCTATGCCATAAAATAAACACAGATAAATATAGAAAAATCCAATCCAGGAAAA